>CM053026.1:381399930-381500299 GCA_028564925.1 Lithobates sylvaticus
GAACTGCAGGCCTCACTTGCCTCAGTTAAGGTCAGCGTTCATGCCTCCACCATCAGGAAAAGACTGGGCAAAAATGGCCTGCATGGCAGAGTTCCAAGGAGAAAACCACTGCTGAGCAAAAAGAACATCAAAGCTCGTCTCAATTTCTCCACAACACATCTTGATGATCCCCAAGACTTTTGGGACAACATTCTGTGGACCGATGAGACAAAAGTGGAACTCTTTGGAAGGTGTGTGTCCAAGTATATCTGGCGTAGAAGGAACACTGCATTTCAGAAAAAGAACATTATACCAACAGTAAAATATGGTGGTGGTAGTGTGATGGTCTGGGGCTGTTTTGCTGCTTCAGGACCTGGAAGACTTGCCGTGATAAAAGGAACTATGAATTCTGCTGTCTACCAAGAGATCCTGAAGGAGAATGTCCGACCATCTGTTCGTGTACTCAAGCTGAAACGAACTTGGGTTCTGCAGCAGGACAATGATCCTAAACACACCAGCAAGTCCACCACCGAATGGCTGAAGAAAAACAAAATGAAGACTTTGGACTGGCCTAGCCAAAGTCCAGACCTGAATCCTATTGAGATGTTGTGGTATGACCTTAAAAAGGCCGTTCATGCTCGAAAACCCTCTAATATAACTGAATTAGGACAATTCTGCAAAGATGAGTGGGCCAAAATTCCTCCAGGACGCTGTAAAAGCCTCATTGCACGTTATCGCAAACGCTTGGTTGCAGTTGTTGCTGCTAAGGGTGGCCCAACCAGTTATTAGGTTTAGGGGGCAATCACTTTTTCACACAGGGCCATGATGGTTTGGATTTTTTTTCACCTTTAATAATAAACACCTTCATTTACAAATTGCATTTTGTGTTTACTTGTGTTGTCCTTGACTATTGTTTAAATTGGTTTGATGTTCCGAAACACTTAAGTGTGACAAACATGCAAAGGAACAGAAATGAGGAAGGGGGCAAACACTTTTTTCACACCACTGTATATACTTTGCATTCAGTGTAGCCTATATCTACAGTGCAATTTGTGGTGTACTGTTTTTAAAAGTTTTATTGTGAATAATAACAATACAAAGGTATATATAAAAAAAACAGAACATGAGAACATAGTGCCCCCTAGAGGGTCAGTACAAAGGACAGCTTACAGGCAAGTGCATACGGTGATGTACCAGAAGATGTGTGTACAGTAGTCAGGCTATTCGAAGAGTAAAGAGGTGAGTGATTCTCGTTCCAATGGCCTAGATACTGTTACCACTGGGCGATGTTCGGTTGCTTCTAAATAGGCATTTGAAAGAGAAGGAATCAGCGTCTGGTCACCTACCCCCCACGCACCCCCAAAGGGATCTTGCTGTGCGCGGTGGGGCCAGGGACCAGAGCCTCAGGTGAAACCAACGTGAGAGGGCAGAAACCCCGATCTCCGTAGCGGAATACCAACCCCTAACTGGGGTGAGAATGCCGCAGTGGGTCAAAATTTGGTCCCTCACTTAACGAGGGAAAGGGTGAGAGTAGGCCTGATGAGGCAAAAACTACGGCTTCTGATCAAGCGGGCTGCCCTTGTGTACGTTCGGGTGTCAGAACATATCAAACTTATTTACCAAAACTTGGGTCCTGTGCGCGCCAGGACCCTTCAAGTTGAAGTTGAAGGAGTAAGAAGAGAGACAGAGAGAGTAAAGGAAGATAAGAGAAGAGAAAAGAAATAGAGAGTGAGGGGGGGAGGGGGAGGAGGGGAGGAAGGGAGGGTTAGGTAGGGGGTCCTCGCGGAGAGAAGCTGGGGAGCATGTTTCGTTCTAGTAAAGAGATTGACAGCCATTCTCATAGGAGAATTAACGATGTGCCCGTGTATTGGGCCCAAGGTTCCCAGATGAGATGGAATTTTTCTGTTGAGTCTAGTAGAGTGTGGGCAATTTTTTCCTGTGCCATTATCCACGAGATTTTTTGTTTAGCTCGTCGGAATGAGACTGAGGGCGATTTCCATGCTTGATCTATAGTGATCTTGGCTCCTAGGAGGATAAAATGGATGAGTCAATTTAGGGGTCTGCAGGACAGTCTTGTTGAGGAGAGCTATGAGAGGGTCTTGTGTCCTGTAACTTTACGTATGAGATAAAAGACCTTGTTCCAAAAACCCCTGATTTTAGGGCATTCCCAGACTGTGTGAAGAAGAGAGCCTAGACTGCCGCATCCCCTGAAGCAAAGTGGGGAAGACTGAGGGTAAAATTTGGAGAGGCGGATGGGGACTAGATACCATCTAGATATCACTTTAACATCCGCCTCCATAAGGGAGGTGTTCAAGATACCTTTAAATGAATGTGAGAAGTGCGTGTGCCAAGTATCCAGGTCCCATTCAAACTGGAGGTCCTGCTCCCACCTCAACATATAGTTCGCCTTGCCCTGTGGTTCAGCAAGCGCTGAGTAGATCAGGGAGATACCACCCCTGACGCCCATGGCTGAGGAGCACCAGTGTTCATATTGGGTGACCAAGAGCGGTTTATCTGAGCTGTTCCAGACTGTGCGTAGGAAGTGACGTAGCTGATAGTACCGATAGGTTTCCGAGGGGGGCATATCTAGCTTGGTTATGCAATATTTGAGAGAGATGGGGCCATCGGCGTTAAAGTACTGACCGATTCTATACAAGCCTTTGTCGAGCCACCATGCAAATGCCTTTATGTTTAGTCCTGGAGGGAATAAGGGGTTGTTGAAGATATGGGTGAGAGGATGCCAGGGAGATATTAGAGAGGTATGTTTGTGAAGGGAGTCACAGAGGGACATTGAGTGTGAGAGGGTGGGGGATAGGATCGCAGGGCGATCTTTACGTGTTTTCCAGATCAAGTAGTCCAGCGTGTGGGTGGGGGTAGCCTGTCGTTCAATTTCGACCCAGTCAGGCTTTGGGGACCTGGAGTAAATTACGGAGAATTGGCAGAGTTGGGCTGCTTGAAAATACTTCCAAAGATTTGGAAGACCTAGCCCCCCCTTCTTTTTTGCTCTAAACAGTACTGTGTTTGAGAGACGATGACCCTTGCCCCCCCAGATGAACCTAGTAACAGTGGATTGGAATCTGTCCAGGTCCCGTCTTTTAACGGGAATTGGCAGAGACCTGAAGAGATACAGGAGTCTGGGGAGGAGAGTCATCTTGACTGAGTTAACTCTACCCAGCCAGGATAAATTGTATAGGGACCATTGTGTTAAATCGTCTGAGAGTCTCTTCAGCATGGGGGTGTAATTGTGATGGTACAAAAGGTCTATGTTGGGGGTAAGGAAGACCCCTAAGTAGGGGAGGGAGGAGGAGCTCCAGGAGAAAGGGAATTTGGCTTTGAGACTATCTACTATGTCTTGGGGGACTGTTATGTTGAGGGCCAGTGATTTTGACATGTTAATTTTAAGACCTGAAACTGCGTGGAGGAGTTTAAGGACCTTAGGAGTAGACGTGAGGGGGGAGGTGAGAAACAGGAGGACATCGTCTGCAAAGAGAGCACATTTGTGCATCTGATTGCCGCACACAACCCCACTAATGTCAGGGTCTTGTCTAATTGCCAATGCCAGAGTTTCTATCGCTATAGCGAAGAGTAAAGGGGAAAGAGGGCATCCTTGTCTAGTGCCTTTCAGAATTGGGATCTGTTTAGAAAGGTGGCCTTGTAATTTAATTTGGGCTCTCGGGGTGGAATAGAGGGAAGATATCGTTTGTATGAAGTCCGGGCCAAACCCCCATCGACGTAGGATGGTAAATAGGTAAGGCCAGGTTACTGTGTCGAAAGCCTTCTGCAGGTCTATGGAGAGTATGTAGCCTAGGCATCCCAGGCGGAATGCATGAGAGAAATCAAGTCCACCGCTCTCCTAATCTGGTCCGGCCCCTGTCTCCCGGGTATAAAACCCACCTGATCCTTGTGTATATAGGACGCAATGAAGGAGGCCAATCTGTTGGCTAAGACTTTGGTCATGATTTTAAGGTCATTGTTAATTAAAGATATTAGCCTATAGCTGCTTACTTCACTAGAGTCTTTCCCTTGTTTGGGGATAACTGAAATAAATGCGAGATTAGCCGCTGGTTCAAGGGAGGAACCCTCGCGTAGGGAGTTGAAGAGGCGGACCAGACGAGGAGAGAGGATTTCGGAAAAGGTTTTGTAGTATTGGGCGGAAAAACCGTCCGGACCTGGGGCAGAGTCTGTCTTAAGGTTTTTGATAACATCCTGGACTTCCTCAGTGTTAAAAGGTGCGTCCATCATGGACCTGTGTGACTCTGAAATCTCTGGGAGTTTTATGTTTTCCAGGAAGGTTTCTAGGGGGGCCGGGTCGGTGATGGAAGGAGCAGAGTAGAGGTTCGAGTAGAACGCGTGGAAGGTATCTAGAATTTTTTGGGGATTCTGGGAGAGGGACCCCGAGTTTTTAT
Organism: Lithobates sylvaticus; assembly: GCA_028564925.1. Lineage (NCBI taxonomy): Eukaryota > Metazoa > Chordata > Amphibia > Anura > Ranidae > Lithobates > Lithobates sylvaticus. The sequence goes on from CM053026.1 coordinate 381,404,316, forward strand.
CTTGGGTAATGTGAAGTTTTTCAATTTAGGGGAGAGTTTCGTCGCCAGTCGTGGGCCGATTTTATCTGTCTGTAAGTAAAACTTGCCGCTCAACCAGCGTAAGTGTTTATCAGCATTGGTGGTCAGGGCTAGATTCAGGGCCACGCGGAAGGACTCGAGTTGGGAGAGGCTGGCTGGGGTGGGTTTAGCTTTATGTGCCTTGCTGAGACGTTCAAAGTCTTTTTCCAATTTCTCTATATTAATTTTATGTTCTTTTTTGAGTTTGGATAACAATTGGATTATTTTCCCTCTCATTACTGCCTTATGGGCTCCCCAGAGAGAGCTGGGGGTAGTGTCCCCCGTGTCATTGAGGTTAAAAAAATCCTTAATGTCCTGTGCTAATAAAGTGCAGTGGACGGGGTTGGAAAGAAGGGATTTACTAAGGCGCCATTGAGGGGGGCCGGTGGGTGACAGTGCGTTGCGAATTTTGAGAGTGACAATGGAGTGGTCAGACCAGGGGGTTTCGTGAATTGAGGCTTGTATCGCTGTGTGGATGTCTGAGTTGGGGATAAAGATATGATCTATTCTACTGAACGTTTTGTGAGGGGCCGAGTAATGGGTATAGTCTTTGGCGGCGGGGTTTAATTCCCTCCAAGTATCAATCAGGCTCAATTCATGGAAGAGTCGGGCTATTCTGAGGCTCTGTTTGGGGGGTTTAGTGAGGCGGGGCCTGTCCTGGGACGATTTGTCTAAAACGTGGTCAAACGTGGTATTGGAGTCGCCTTCCACTATGATCCTACCTTCCAGGTGAGGGGAGAGAGTGGAGAGCATAGAAGCGAAGAAGCGCGCTTGGCCCCGATTGGGGGCGTAATAGGAGACAAGGGAGTACAGTTCCCCTTCAATAAGCCCTTTGATCAGCAGGAACCTGCCATCCTCATCTCGAATCGTGTGTGTGTGAACGAAAGGGATTCGTTTGGACAGTAGGATAGCTACACCCCTCTGTTTGGTTTGTGCGTTAGCTAGGTAAAAGGTGGGAAAGTTACGGTGGAGAAATGAAGGAGTGTAACTCGCTGGGAAATGGGTTTCCTGTAACAAGATAACATCAAGGCTTCTGGCATGGTAACTCTGGAAGGCTTTCCGGCGTTTGGAGGGGGAGTTTAGTCCCTGAGTGTTATGAGAGGCAACTCTCAGTGTCATTGTACGGGTTTCTGAATCAGCCATGGGCGTCTGGGTGTGGGTGCGAGAATGTTCGGGGGGAGCTTACCTTAGACCGGTGGCTTCTGCGGTTCTCAGTCAGGGGGATGTACTTCCGCCGATATCTTGAAGGGGGTGTTGTGGTATTACTCCGCGAGGAACCCTGAGCACTAGGGAGAGAGGGAGTAGGGGGGGGAGGGGTGGAGAAGGGGAGCAAAAAGGGAGAAGTAGAGGAGAAGAGAGCACAAAGAGCATTGAGATGATTAAAAAGTGCATAGAAACAACAAAGAACAAACAACCAATATGTTACTGTTATAGTGCAATAAGGACCAGTTAAACAGGTCCAGGTCCAAAAGCTCACCGAGGAGAGCATTTGGAGAGGGTGCAACCCTAAAAGGGTTGGCTGTCTGGTGTCACCGGAGGGAGTGGGTACCCTCCGCGTCACAACAGGTGGAGTGGCAAACTACACCGCTCCGGCCGATACGGCCCCCAATGAGGAGCAAACTGCTACCGGTCGGCCAAGAAGGGTAAACATAAACAGAATCAACAAGGAAAAAATAAAAACTGAATGCAGCATGAGCATAAGTGTGTCATAGATTGGTTCTTGCTATGAGCAAGAAGGATGGTAGCTCAAAAATAGTAGGGGTGGGGGTACCTGCAGGGTAGAGGGGGGGGGGGAGAGTCCCGGAAGGGGGTAGGCTAGGGCCGGTGTGTGGAACTAACTGATTAGGGAAGTAATAGGGATTTGTCCCAGTCCACAAAAAATGTAAACAAAACAATTACCCACCTGATCCCAGGTGGGGGTGATTAATAAGAAAGTGGACCCCATTTAACCACTGTTAGGGCCAATGGGGCCCTCTTAAACAAGAGGGATCCTGGCCTGACAAAGGCTAGTCAGGGCTTGCTGAATCCGTTTCCCCCTGAACATTGAGGAAAGCTTGGGCAGTCACTGGAAAGGCGAGAGAGAGAGAGTCTGGGTAATGGGGTGACCAGATGGAGGGGGGGGGCAAGGTTCAGGGGGAAAAATGGCCAAAAAAGTGAAAGGAAGCAAGGCCTCTCAATGGTGAGAGGTGAAGGATGGGGTCTTCATCTCGGAGGGTGGGATTCCCGGTGTCGCTTCGTCTGTTGCTTGTTCCACAGTGGGGTCAGGGGGCTGCCTGGCGGTGGACGTTTGGAGGAAGCTGTCTTGATTGGAGCCTGGTGGGGGGCCAAATCCTGGGAGATAAGTCCATGTTGGTGCAGCAAGCGCTCGCCATCATGGAACGAGGAGAATCCGTAGCATTTGTCCTTGAAGTGGAATTGGAGCCGGAACGGGAAGGACCAGCGATACTTGATGGAGTTCTGAATGAGGACCTCCAGAAGGGGTTTGAGGGATCTGCGTTTCTGGACCGTAGCGGGGGAGATGTCCGCAAAAATTTGAATCTTATTGCCTTGGAAGTTCAGGTTATCCAAATTACGTGTGTGCCTCATGACGTCTTCCTTAACACTATAATAATGCGGTTTGACCACAATGTCTCTAGGGAGACCGTCTTGTCTGGGGGGTTGGAGGGCCCTGTGTGCCCTGTCAAGTTCCAATCTGTGTTCCTGGATATCAGGCATGAGTTCTTTAATGAACTTTTTGATCGTGCTGGGCACATCTGTGACAGATTCGGGAATTCCTCTTACACGGAAGTTATACCTTCTGCTTCTGTTCTCCAAATCATCGATTTTAGAGAGGGCTGTTTCTAGTTGGTCTTGTAAGGTTTGGATGCATGCAGTATTCTGGTTGGTGCGTGCTGCATTGTTATCTACGGCCTGCTCAATAACGTCTATGCGGGCTCCTAGGCCCTGCAGGTCTGCTTTGATGGTAGCAGTGATTTGGGAGGCATTTTGGGCCAGCATTTCGGAGAAATGTTGCAGCATGAGCTGCATGTCAGTGGAGTGGGTCTGTAGCAAGGGAGGATAATGATGGGGGCCTTCCAGGCCCAGGGGGGATCCCTGGTAAGGAGTGTGAGGAAAGTCACTAAAGGTCCTGCTCAGCAGGGATGCTGTGGAGGCTGGGGATATCCCCTGGGGGTTGCAGGTACTCACAGGAGTTGATGGCATGGTCATGTGGAGCTGGTGTTGCTGGTGCTGGGCTGGTGGATCAGCAATGGTATCCGGGTCCTCTGTGCTGCCTCGTGCTGCGGCCGCCATCTTGGCTGAGGCTGGGGCTGCCGGATTATAGGTGAGCTGACGGCTCACCTCGGTCTTATGCGTTCCTGCAGCCATATCGGGGGGTGCCTGGCACCCTTGGGAAGCTTGGGTAGCGATGGGTCGGGGGGGGGGTAGCAAGGCCGGAGCGGTGCGGAGCTTCCGATCAGAGCGTCCTCCCGGAAGTCCCGCGCATGCGCACTGTGGTGTACTGTTTCTAATACACTTCAGGCAGTGTAATAATATATATTCTGTGGTGTACAGTTTCTACTACACGTCTGGTGGTGTACACAGTATAAAATACAGAGCGCCTTCCCGGAAAAGTCCCGCGCATGCGCACTGGTGGCGTACACAGTATCGAATACAGTGTGTACAGTTTCTACTACACTTCTGGTGGTGTACACAGTATACAATACAGTGCAGCCATTGTACAGTTTCTAATACAGTGCAGGCGGTGCACACAGTATCTAATACAGTACAGTTTCTACTACACTTCTGGTTGTGTACACAGTACACAATACAGTGCAGCCGTAGTACAGTTTCTAATACTGTGTACACCGCCTGCACTGTATTAGAAACTGTGTGTTTAGCCTGTATGCAAAAAAAGTTTTAAAAACTTCAGTTTTTTCAGGAGTTTTTATTTTTATACACAGTTTGGCATATGTAAATGCAATACATTACAGGTATGTTTGAACGTTTTACTTTCGTTCAGTGTTGATGCTCCAGTGTTGTTGTCAACAAAGTGTAATATCTTGCGTAAGTAATCTTATGAGTCACAAGGGGACTCGGGACAAAAAGAAAGAGAAGAGAGAGAGAGGGGAAAGAAGAATAAGAAGTCATCACATTGGCTTGTCCTACCTGTTTATGGTGGATCCTCCCAGAGGTGCCACAACTCCCAGACCTTATCGTGGGCCTCCAGTCTATCCTGCATTCTAGCGATCATTCTTTCCATCATTTCTACATCCTTAATCCTGGCATGTAGGGCCTCTGGTGAGGGGGGAGGGCGCAGTTTCCAGTTTACCGCTACAAGGCAGCGGGCTGCTGTGAGGATGTGGCGCACTAGTTTCTTTTGGGGCACTGGGATTTTCAGTGGTGACAGGCCTAGTATAAAGAATTTCGGGTGATAGGGATCAGTCCTCCTAGGAGTCGGACCAGTAGTTGCTGAACCGAGGTCCAAAAAGGAGTGATCAGTGGACAGCTCCAATATATATGGAGGAGGGTACCTTTATCCCCCAGACAGCGCCAACAGCAGTCGGAGCTGGTGGGGTAAATGCTGTGTAGCACATCTGGGGTCATGTACCAGAAGTACAGGATTTTGTAGATATTTTCCTTGTAGAGCGTGCAGAGCGAGCTCTTTGCTGCCTGGGACCAAATCCTCTGCCAGTGCTCCACGGGGATCTCCTCGCCAAGAGCCTTTTCCCATTTGACCATATAGGCATGTTTGCCCTTGGAATCCAAGGGATATGCATTCAATATTTTGTATATATCAGATATTAAACCCTTCTGGGCCGAGCCTGCCAATACTAGGGTTTCAAAGGGGGTTGGAGGGGAAAATTGTAGATTTGGTGTTATGGTTAAGGCATAGTGGCGAATTTGGAGATACCCATAAAACTCCTGGCACGGCAGATCAAACTTGGTCTGCAGCTCAGCGAAGGGTAGTAGTTTGCAGGACCTGGGGTTTACCAAGTTCCCAAAGTGGAACAGGTTCCTTGTGGTCCACGGTGAGGACATGCAGTGAGTAAGGCTATCTGGCACCTTAGGGTTACATAAAAATGAAGTCAGGAGTGAACTGTTCGAGGTCAGGGTATGTTGTCGGATCAGTTTACGCCAAATTCACCTAAGTAGGGTCATAGGGCCCAGCATACGTTCAGGTTCTACCTCCGCGTTTGCGTTCCATAATAAGTTGTTTGGGTGTACCGGGGTGAGCCATATTTGTTATAGGAGCGTTGGGTGAACCACAAAGTTATTGCCCTTAGCTGAGCCGCCTGGTAGTATTTGATAAGGTTAGGGTATGCTAGGCCACCATCAGAGCGCGCCGCCATTAGTACCGAGCATGGTATTCTATGTTTTTATAGTTCCATGTATATTGTAGTAAGTCAGTTTGGAGCTTTTTCAGGTGAGCGTAGGGTATCGGGATCGGTAGGGTTTGGAACAGGTACAGCAATTTTGGGAGTACCGTCATTTTTACGGAAGCTATCCTCCCGAACAGGGAGATGTGATGTTTTTTCCATTGCAACAAGAGGGCCCTTATGGATCTATATAGGTGAGGGAAGTTTTCCCAGAGGGATAACAGGCATTCTGTGGAAAGCATTGCTGCTTCCCTGCAGCGGACTGGAGGGTATTCCAGGTCATCCAGAGACGTCTGCACTTCAGATCCAAGTAGACCTCAGCGTGGCGCGGCAGTGCCATTTCCTACAGCCAGGATACAGAGAGTTCTTGATAGAGTCTTCTTCATCACTTACACTGTTGCCAGCTGTATCTGAGTTCCAGCGTGATGTTATAGGACACTGCTTTCACACATCATTCACACAGTTCAGCTTGGTGATACTTGTAGTTCCACTGGCAGTCAGTACTTAAGCTTTAACAAACACTGAAAGCAGACATCTATGTCTCGTTCACATTATTGATTCTTGTAGCTACACTGTTCAATACCATTAGGATCTTATGAGAGGAAGTTACAATACAACAAGGAGACCTTAAAGTTCTGCCAAATTTGCAATACCCTATTATCAAGGATCGCCTTAGTTACAATACAACAAGGCTAGCTGAAGACATCTGGATTTCAAGGAATACCCTTTTACCTTTTGATTATCCTTTTTCTCATCTGCTTTAATTTCCAGCGGACTTCATTTAAAGGGAGCCAGACAATTTGAATATAATAGTCTGCATATTGTTTTCTTTATGTTGTGCAAGTTTTAATGGCCTATGGGTTGAGGAGACAGAAGGGAGGAGCCTGACACAGAAGATACAGTGCCAGGTTTTTACCCCCCTGCTGACCTGTTCACATAGGTGTCTGTGATTGGGTTAATATCTGTGTTCTTTTACAGTTGAAGGAACTTTAGATCATTATATTGTCTTTTTTATAAATACAGATATAGTATTTATAAGTGAGCCTTTTTATTATCTTACAGTGTTGAGATATACTTATTTCTGTGTTACTAATACAGTAAACAGATGTAGCACCATGGGGTTTAGTCAGGGAGCTCCTCACCTAGATCCTTGTTAGGAGTAGCTACTGCAGTTAATTGATAGAGATCTATTGATTTCTCCCTAAGTTTAGGGGGGCGTGGCCTGCTGCGGACCAGGATGGCTGCCTGAAGTCCGAGCTCTGCTCCACGGCCTGGATACCGGCAACCCACGGCTACTATCCTTCCCACACCTCACACTATCAGAGCAGGGAACGATCGGGGACCCTCCAGAGCATGTCGAGGCAGCGGTATAATCCGCCCAAGCCCCGCAGATTGACGGACTATTACCCGCCGGCCGCCGCAATGCAGAAGGCCCAAGATGGCGCCGACACCTGCACCTCTCCCAACGCTGTATCTGCAAAGCTGTTGAGCAACTTCACAGCACAGCAATCACCACAGGACGCAGCCTCTGCCTCCATGAGGGATAATATGGACACTCTCCCCCCGCCAGCAGACACCCCAGGAGGGCACAACTCTGACAGAGATAAGAGACTGGCTACCTCCCCTGCACACTCCCCAAACAAAGAGCCACATGCCAAAAAACAGCTATGGTCTGATGTTGTGGCAGGGACACACAGACCCCACAATACTCCCTCCCTGGCTTCCATACCTGTCACAGACAACACTGTTTCAGAAGCAACACTAAAATCTATGCTCTTCACACTACAGCAAGATTTACATAGGGAGCTTCAAATATCCATCTCCCAAATGCATGACAGAATAGATTGCTTAGAAGAGCGCACAGATACTCTGGAAGAAAATCTGCAAGATTATTCTAAAGCACATAACGAAGTGCTGGACATGCAGGATCACCACACGGAAGAAATTCACCACATTAAAGTGAAATTAGTCGATTTAGAAGACGTTCTAGACGGAACAATATCAAATTCGGAGGCATACCAGAGTCGATTTCTCCCTAAGTTTGGCCTTGTTGCACTTTTCTCTTCTACCACTAGGTGGCCGGGAACTTGGTGGTACTAGATATGAAAAGGGCAACCCAATGTCAGGTTATGGGTATATGGGATATCCCAGCCAATGGGCAGGGGTTTTCTTGAATCCCTTGGCCTGCTGCGAGAACCTATATATTCAGGTGAGGTCAGGTAATCTATGTTCTGTGCCACCCGGACTGCTGTCTGGGTGGACATGTGTCATACGCCCCAGGCTTCTAGGCCAGAGATCGGGTATATCCCGGGGGCTTCGCGCTGCCAAGCTGTATGAGGGCCTATCCAGAAGTAAGAGCGCAGCACAGGGTAGGGACTGCGGCTTGCAGTCCAACCAGAAGTGATGGTTCTGCCGGCCGGAGAACCTGTCGTGGTCGGAGGTAGAAGGGAAGCTGACACCACTAAGGGACCAACCACCTTTACCAGGGACCACAGTGAGTAACTGCAGCAAGTACCGGAGCAGTATTTTCACCGAACGGTCATGGTGGAGAATATAGAAACTTCGGCGTGATCAAGTCAGGGCCCCAACCAGCGAAGGTGGCGCTTGCAGCGCAGCCTTGTGTGTCAAAGCCAGGGACTGAGCTGGTTAATGGGGATGAAGCTTGAAATGTATCTGGAGTGCCAAGCTAGGGACCCAGCAGGGAGGCGTGGGTGAATCTTGAGGGAGATACCAACCGCAAAAGCCTTGAGGAGCTCACAGGATTCAGTCAGTGAATCAGAGAGTCCAGCGAGAGATTAGGAGCTCAAGGGCCTGAAGAACTACAATTAGAAGTTGTAGTGAAGCTGGGTGAACTGTTAAACTCTGTGTTAGGAACTGTTAAGAACTGTTGCCATAGGAGACAGCAATCCTGCATGTGCAGAAGTGGCACCTTGCTGGGACCTTTCCCTGTACAGCTGTCCTCCTATTGACGTCTAACAATTTAAATTGCAACTATTTTGCCCTAACCCTCTACTGGCCCTAACCCTCTTTCCCTTCAAAATATAAAAAGGACTGTTAAAATAAATAAAACCTCTTTTGCATTCAAGAAGTGTCTGGCGCCCAATGACTTTCACCATCTTTGCACCCACTATGCCTCACAACCCACTACATATTGAAGGATGTCAGCTGTCTTTAACCTCTTCCAGCCTAATGAGGAGCTTCAAGGCCAAAGACTTTGCTACACAAACTTCAACTGTTTCAATAATACTGTGTGAGTCTCTCCTTATTAATACAGTTGGTAAGATGACTTAACCCAGGGTGTCAGAGGTAATGGAGGATTTGCAGAGTCAAGATAATCAGTAGGGCATAGAGTCTATTAGCAGCCCTTATGGGGGTACCGCTACACAAGCAAACCCTGTTCTTAATGTCCTGTAAATCTCTGTTTATTCTCAGGTCTGTTATTCCCAAGTTTCCGCCATCTTGGCAAGTGATGAAGAAGAGGATTCCCAAAGGCCCATTACTCAAGAGAGAAGAAAAACCTCATTCAACTCTGAACCAAGTCAACTACAGTATCTTGAAAAAGTATTCATACCCCTTGACATTTTCCACATTTTGTTATGCTACAACCAAAAACGTAAATTTATTTTATTGGGATTTTATTTGATAGACCAACACCAAGTGGAAAGAAAATGATAAATGGTTTTCAATTTTTTTTACAAATAAATATGTGAAAAGTGTTGAACTGCAACTACTATAAGAAAGCTATACATGTTACATATAGCCTTTTTCATTGTTTTCCATGGGTTTTTTTTTTTGGATAACCATGTAAAATAGAATAACGAATCAATATGTGTTATCAAAACCCTTTATCTATGCATTATGTTTGAGTTTTATACAAATATGTACATGGTTCTGCCATATTTGCTTATTTTATATGCAGGCTCTGCTTTCTGCTTTTCAGTGAGTCAGATGACTTGTACTTACAATGTGAATGATTTCTTATTTTAAAAACTGTTAAGAGTGAATAATTACATTAAGTCACAGAGCTCCAGTGAAACTACACTAAACTTCACAACTTTATTGCTAATCAAATGAGAATATGCAAGAACAAGTTTGCAACAATATGAAAGTTGTATGACAATACTGTAATATGTAGCTAAAGCCAAAACTTTAAGGCTGAATTTTTTAAGACAAAAACCTTTGCATTTTTACTTGACACATTTCTGATTTAATTAAATAGAAATGCATCAAAACACATGGTTCTAATATGCTATCCACACTGGGAACCAGGATCAATATTTCTTACAGCACAGTATCATTGAGGCTGTCATTCCCGAAATGCATCCCTAACAACTGGGTCATGTAGTACTTGTTCTTGTGGTCAGATACATTTTCTGACGTACACCACCAGGGGAGGAAGCTGTGACATGGGAGAGGATTATGGTTTCTTAGTGTATGGTTGAATACCTATTACCTCACTCGCTTTGCATGTCAGTGGCCACAAGCTGCATGATCGGAAGACAGCAAATTATGCTTTATACAAATTCAAACAGTGCAAGATTTACAGTCAAGATTTACAGTCCCACGTACCGTAATGGAAGTTGGAAATCACAGGATAGCCAAGTTGTCACCATCCACTCTCAGGATAAAACACACAAGCGCCACTCTAAGTGCAGTATGACAGTAAATGTAATGCACAAGGCGGATATAAATACTCACAAGAGTAGGGTAAAAACAGGCATTTTTGACACAAATTGCAGAGTGTCCAAGAAGGGGGTGCATCAGTGAAGCTGCTTTCTGGTGACTCAGAGCGGGTTGCGCCTGTGGTCGGCAATGCTTCCTGGATCTGGAACACACAGGGAGCCGAGGGATGACGTTACTTCCAGATTGTGATGAACCAATTGGCGATGCGTTTACAGAGCATGCGCTCCTTCTTAAGACCTAATGGGGGCCATGTTGGATGAGGGCTTATAAGCACTGATGCCGCTGCTGCTGGGTCCTAGAGTCCCGTGGCTATGGATATCCCACATACATATGTTGCTGGCTTAGTGGTGATGCAAAAAGAAATATATGATGCTCAGCAGTTGGAACTATAAAACTACTTTACTAACTGGGCATATAAAAGGATCAGGGTACTAGGTTGGTGCAGAGACGAGGGATACAAAGCATGGGTAGGGATTGAACAATCATGTACGGAGATCCCACTCCGATGTCTGCCATGGCTACGGCCAAGAATATTGGGAACACTTTAGACATCATCCCCTAATAGGGGAAACCCTAATAGTAATTCAACAAAGTCATATGTTTTCAAAATCAGATGGGGAAATTACTCGGCTCTACCCAGTCTTGGGAAACCCGTTATTCCCCCCAGGCTATACAGATAGCCGTTTTCAACAAACTCTGAGATGTGGTAAATTCCAATTAGGTGACTTCCTTAAAACATCAAGGTTGAAGACTCGAATGGAAATACAGTTGCTATTTGGCCCGCCACTGGATCTGTGGCGGATGCAACAGCTTACCCACTTTCTCAGCTCCCTTACGCGTGGGGAGATATCAGACCGTTCAAATATACCATTGGAAGACCTGTTTCTGTTAGAAACACCATCTACCCATGGGGTATCTGAGGTATATAAAATGCTAATAGATCCTAGACATGTGCATTTGTTTTCGCCCGAATGCATTTTCCTCCGAATTTCAGGTATTTTCGTTATCGTTTTAACAAACAATAACGAAAGTGCAGAATCCAAAAAACGAAAGATCCGACTTAAACAAATGCTTTATTTTCGTTTTCGTTGTGACAACAGTTCGATATAGATAGGAGATTCGACATGACGCTGACAATAACAATCTGTGTCTATCGAACCTGTGGTTGAATGTGCCTAACCTTAACTCTATTAGTCCAAGATTATTCTACATGGAGAGAAAAGATTTGACATAGCACGAAAAGATTCGACATAGAGAGAAAAGATTCGACATAGAGAAAAGATCGCTGCTGATGAATGTGATTGGCTGATTGTAACCAAAGAGGAGGAGCAGTAAAATAGCTAGAACTAAGTACACACGTATAGCCAACTTACTTTCACTTACAATTGCTAGCAGAGAGAGACACACACACTGAATCATTTCAGAAAACAGTCAATCTTAGCTGGTCCGTTTGTCAGAGAACCTGAATTATTTAGAAATTAAGCATAAGCACAGCAGCAGAACAATAGTGAAGCAAGCTACAGTTCAACTTAATTTTTTCATAATAATCTGCTGCTATTGTGTTAGTGTTGTGAACTTGTTGTAAACTTGATAGTGATACTAGTGTTGCTAGTGTTGTGACAGCTTCAGAGGCTGCCCGTGTTTTGTGGGGGGCAGCCTCTGAGGCTATCATTATTATAGATTCTTTATTATAGATTGAGATTCTATATAGATTCTATATACCCTATCTTGTTACCTGTCTGATCAGTGATCACTATAACCAGTCCATTTTCTGTTTGAACTATATACATTCAACATGAACGACAAAGATTCTACAAAGCAGCAAAAAACATACAAACGTCGAATCTTAGGCTTATGGTGTCTGTCGAAAGTTCTAAGAAGTTTCTTCAGAGCAGCTAAACTATACGGCGTCGTACAGTTTAGCTGCTCCGTCGAATCTTCGTTCCGGTTTGATGTGGCCCGCACTTGGAATTTCCATATATATACATCTGTGGCCCCCAAAGCTTAAGCGTGTTATGTTTGTTATGCTGTTAATATATCTATCTTCTTTAGCCTGACAAATCCAGGGCGTTGCGGGGTGTGTGGCTGGGCGTGTTCACAAGTCTATGTGCCGGAACCGTTATGAAGCTGACAGCGCGAAGAGCCAATCACAGGCACTGTGACTATTCCCGATCTCTGCATCTGCGGACTGCAGATGCAGAAATCGGGGAAATGTCACAGTGCCTGTGATTGGCGGTGGCACTACACGCTGTAAGCTTCCTTGCGGGCTCGGGCACATAGAATTGTGAACACACCCAGCCACATGACCCAGCTCATACTAAGAATGAGCACGGCGCACAGGATTTGTCAGGCTAAAGAAGGTAGATATATTAACAACATAAAAAACATAACACGCTCAAGCTTTGGGGGCCAAGGATGGATATACTTGGGGGGGCCACATCAAACTGGAACGCAATTCCTTTCCTTTTGAGAGAGAGATAGAGAGAGAGAGAGAAATATAGAGAGAGCGATAGAGAAAGAGAGAGAGAAGGCGAAATATATAGAGAGAGGGAAATAGAGAGAGAGCAACATATATATAGAGAGAAATAGAGAGAGAGAGAGAGAGAGAGATTTATATATATTTTTTTAAACATAACACGCCTGAGCTCATTGTTACCCTGAGTGGAGAAGAGAAGATATATATATTATATATCATCATATATTGTCATCAATGTTATGAAATGAATAGTATGCCTTTGCATAAAATATTTAATTTGCATTTAATTTTAATGGTTCAAAAAATGTCAGGCAAAATGGTCGGCCCTCACGCATGTTCACTTCATGAAATCTGGCCCTCTTTGAAAAAAATTTGGACACCCCTGCCATAAGCCTTCAATGACAGATTTGACCTTAATTAATTAGGATTTTCAGACGAATGCAATTTTTATTGAAAAACGTAATAGATAAAAACGAATTTCGGGAGTAACAAATACATTTTTTGGATGAAAACGAAATTCCGAAATTAAATATTTCAGTGTGCACATGTCTAATAGATCCCCCTGTGGGCTTTGTTCCAAGATTCCTTCAGAAATGGGAAAGAGCTACATACAGATAAGGCATTTTTATATAACCCATTATAACCTCACCCCTTCATCCCCCCCCCACGCCAAAATCTGCCGCGAGGCCCCTAGAGGTAAGGGCCTCATTTCAACCCTTTACAAAGCGGCATTGGCTGCGTATTTTTCTGATGATCTCTCATATAGAAATAAATGGGAGTCTGACTGTGAGGAAAGGTTTCCCCCCGGAGGATTAGGATACCATGCTGGCAAATCTCCCTAAGGCCACTAAATTACTAGCAGTCAGAGAAACGGCCTACAAAGTATTGACCAGGTGGTATTACACTCCCTCCAGACTCCAGGTAATGTTCCCAGGAGCTTCTGGATTGTGTTTCAGAGGCTGTCAACAGCTGGGCACATTCAGAAATTTTTTGGGACTCTTCTAGCCGCGGTTTGGGAAAAAGTAACCGCAGAAGCTACAGCCATAGCTGGAACTCCTTTGCAACTCACGGACCCAATGGGTTAATTAGGGGCAACAATCCCAGGGATCCTCCGTAGGGATGAATGCCTCATACATACTATTTGCATATCCACTCTGTGGGCCATTGCCCTCCATTGGAAATCCCCTGTAGTCCCTCTTGCCTCCATACTTAACAGAATTGATATGGTGATGATCATGGAAAGGATCTTGTATACACTACAAGATAGGTTACACCTATTTGACCTCAGATGGGAAGCCTGGAAAACACATAGGCACATTTTGCTGGCACAGGATTAAAGGCACTTAAGGGAGGTTGTTATTTTTAACGGGTTAACTTTTGTATGTACCCTGTTTATGGTATCCTTGCAGTATGCTTCAGATTGTTCTTGATCCATTGTATTTTTTATAAATATATTACACTTTGGATATCACTGGTATGATGTACATAGGGATGAGCCGAACACCCCCGGGTTCGGTTCGCACCAGAACCTGCGAACGGACCGAAAGTTTGCGCGAATATTCGAACCCTATTAGTTACAATGGACGCGAACATTAGAAATCTAAAGTGCTAATTATAACCACTTCCCGACCGCCCCATGTAGATATACGTCAGCAGAATGGCACGTACAGGCAAAATCACGTACCTGTACGTGACATTCTTCCGGCGGGTGGGGTGTCCAATCGGAACCCCCTCCGCCGGCGGGGACGGTCGGGATCGCTTCAGGAGCGATCCGGCACGAGGGGACGGCCAGTGGTTTCTGGCCACCTCCTCACGATCGCTCCTGGCGAATCAGATGCTTCCCCTGGCTGTGTCATTCAAAACACAGGCAGAGGAAGTGATGTCACACTCGGCGCGTCGGTCAGAAAGACCGGAACGCCGAGGAGTGAACATGTACAGGTTAGTGCACCAACAGTACACTGACACCAGTACACATAGGCACACAAATAACCCCCCTGTCACCCCCAGATCACCCCCAGATCACCCCCCAGATCACCCCCTGCCCCCCCAGTCACAGTGTCACTAATTGCAGTGATCATTTATTTACTGATCACTGCATTTAGTGTCAGTGTGACTGTAATAACTGTCAGGGCAGTTAGTTTTAGGTCCAAGGTAGCCCCCTACCCCCCCCCCCCCTAATAAAGGTTTAACCCCTTGATTGCCCCCCAGGTAACCCTTTAACCCCCTTTTGCCAGTGTCACTAAGCGATCGTTTTTCTGATCGCTGCATTAGTGTCACTGGTGCCGCTAGGTAGCCATTTTTTTTTTTTTTTAGGTTAACCGCCATGTTTATATAGGTTCATAAATAGGTTTATAGGTCAGGTACCCCCATATTACAACCTAAATAAAGGTTTTAACCCCTTGATTGCCCCTAGAGTTAACTCTTTCACCAGTGATCACCGTATAAGTGTCACTGGTGACGCTGGTTAGCCAGTTAGTTATTTAGTTATTTAGGTTCCCCGTCAGGTTTTTATATAGCGTCAGGTACCCCCATATATTACCTAATAAAGGTTTTAACCCCCTGATTGCCCCTAGTTAACCCTTTCACCCCCTTTTGCCAGTGTCACTAAGCGATCGTTTTTCTGATCGCTGCATTAGTGTCACTGGTGCCGCTAGGTAGCCAGTTTTTTTTTAGGTTCACCGCCAGGTTTATATAGGTTCATAAATAGGTTTATAGGTCAGGTACCCCCATATTACAACCTAAATAAAGGTTTTAACCCCCTGATTGCCCCTAGAGTTAACCCTTTCACCAGTGATCACCGTATAAGTGTCACTGGTGACGCTGGTTAGTGAGTTAGTTATTTCGTTATTTAGGTTCCCCGACAGGTTTTTATATAGCGTCAGGTACCCCCATATATTACCTAATAAAGGTTTTAACCCCCTGATTGCCCCTAGTTAACCCTTTCACCCCCTTTTGCCAGTGTCACTAAGCGATCATTTTCTGATCGCTGCATTAGTGTCACTGGTGCCGCTAGGTAGCCAGTTTTTTTTTTTAGGTTAACCGCCAGGTTTATATAGGTTTATAAATAGGTTTATAGGTCAGGTACCCCCATATATTACAACCTAAATAAAGGTTTTAACCCCCTGATTGCCCTAGAGTTAACTCTTTCACCAGTGATCACCGTTAGCCAGTTAGTTATTTAGTTATTTAGGTTCCCCGCCAGGTTTTTATATAGCGTCAGGTACCCCCATGATTGCCCCTAGTTAACCCTTTCACCAGTGATCACCGTATAACTGTTACGGGTGACGCTGGTTAGATAGTTTGTTTTTTATACTGTCAGGACACCCGCCATTTATTACCCAATAATGGTTTAACCCCCTGATCGCCCGGCGGGTGATATCAATTAGGTTTTAGGGTCAAATAAGGTCTGCGTCGCCCCAGGTTAGTGCCAGTACCGCAAACACCCACGCGCAAAGCATACCCCTCCCTTAGTGGTATAGTATCTGAACAGATCAATATCTGATCTGATCAGATCTATACTAGCGTCCCAGCAGTTTAGGGTTCCAAAAAACTCATTGTTAGCGGCATCAGCCCAGATACCTGCTAGCACCTGCGTTTTCCCCCTCCGCCCAGCCCAGCCCACCCAAGTGCAGTATCGATCGATCACTGTCACTTACAAAACACTAAGCACACATAACTGCAGCGTTCGCAGAGTCAGGCCTGATCCCTACAATCGATAACATTTTTTTTGTGGTAGCGTTTTGATTCAGTCGCTAACAGTCAGGAGCTTTTTTACCTGTAAATCTCAAAAAAATAAAAAAATAGTTGTCGTTTTTTTATTGTCTCTCTCTCTCTATTCTCTCTCTATTGTTGCTCTTTTTTTACTCCATTCTATTCTGCAATGTTTTATTATGTTTTATCATGCTTGCTTTACAGGTATGTAATTTTGTTTACTGTGTTTTAGTGTTAACCATTTTTTTGTTTTCAGGTGCGCCATTCAGTTGCAGCGTGGATTTATTTATCTTGACAGCAACAGCGTTTGCTCCCACGATACATAAAGCCGCGACTCCAACGCTGTAGGAGGTGATTTCACCACCACAGTTAAAAAAAAGAGCATATATGCCGAAGCATGGGGGCAGCAGGGGCGGAGGAGTGATTGGCTCCTAATGCTGCGTACATACGGTCGAAATTCCGACAGAGCCTTGCCCCGTGGAAAAGTGCGACCGTGTGTACATGGCATAACTTTTGTGGGAGGATGCCCCCATGCTTTGGCATATATAAATGGTGCATGTATGCCCATCATTAGAAGTGGGTGGATGAAGGGAGGTATTCTAATGGTGGGCATACCCACCAATCAATCTCTTTTTTTCGTTCAGCCAAGTTGCTGGACTTTGAATGGTTATACCAGAATGATGCCTGCAGGTTTAGGTATCATCTTGGTATCATTCTTTTCAGCCAGTGATCGGCTTTCATGTAAAAGCAATTCTAGCGGGTAATTAGCCTCTAGACTGCTTTTACAAGCAGTGGGAGGGAATGTCCCCCCTCCCGGATATAAACCGCACCATTGGGAAATTGGGAAAGCGTTTTATCACACCGATCTTGGTGTGGTCAGATGCTTTGAGGGCAGAGGACAGATCTAGGGTCTAATAGACCCCAATTTTTTCAAAAAAAGAGTACCTGTCACTGCCTATTGCTATCATAGGGGATATTTACATTCCCTGAGATAACAATAAAAATGATAACAAAGAAAAAAAATGGAAGGAACAGTTTAAAAATAAAATAAAAAAGCTAAATAAAAAAAAAAAAAAAAAAAAAAAAAAAAGCACCCCTGCCCCCCCTTCTCTTGCGCAAAGGAGAACACAAGCGTTGGTCTGGCGTCATATGTAAACAGCAATTGCACCATGCATGTGAGGTATCACCGCGAAGGTCAGATCGAGGGCAGTAATTTTAGCAGTAGACCTCCTCCGTGAATCTAATGTGGTATCATGTAAAGGCTTTTAAAGGCTTTTAAAAATGTATGTAGTTTGTCGCCACTGCGTGTTTGTGCGCAATTTCAAAGCATGTCGTGTTTGGTATCCATGTACTCGGCCTAAGATCATATTTTTTATTTCATCAAAAATTTGAGCAATGTAGTGTGTTTTAGTGCATTAAAATAAAAAAAAGTGTATTTTTTCCACAAAAAAATGCGTTTGAAAAATCGCTGCGCAAATACTGTGTGGGAAAAAAAAAAATGCAACACCCACCATTTTAATCTGTAGGGCCTTTGCTTTAACAATATATATAGTGTTTGGGGGTTCAACGTAATTTTCTTGCAAAAAAAAAATATGTTTTCATGTAAACAAAAAGTGTCAGAAAAGGCTTTGTCTACAAGTGGTTAGAAGAGTGGGTGACGTGTGACATAGGCTTCTAAATGTTGTGCATAAAATGCCAGGACAGTTCAATCCCCCCCCCCCCCCCCCCCCCCCAAATGACCCCATTTTGGAAAGTAGACACCCCAAGCTATTTGCTGAGAGCAATGTTGAGCCCATTAATTTTTTTTTTTTTTTGTCCCAAGAGATTGAATAATGAAAAAAAAATATATATATATTTTTTTTTTACAAAAAGTTGTCACTAAATGATATATTGCTCAAACATGTCATGGGCATATGTGGAAATACACCCCAAAATACATTCTGTTGCTTCTCCTGAGTACGGGGATACCACATGTGTGGGACTTTTTGGGAGCCTAGCTGCGTACGGGACCCCAAAACCAATCACCGCCTTCAAGATTTCTAAGGGTGTAATTTTTTTATTTCACTTCTCACTGCCAATCACAGTTTCGGAGGCCATGGAATGCCCAGATGGCATAAACCCCCCAAAATGACCCCATTTTGGAAAGTAGACACCCCAAGCTATTTGCTGAGAGGTATGGTGAGTATTTTGCAGATCTCGCTTTTTGTCACAAAGTTTTGAAAATTGAAAAAAGAAAAAAAATATTTTTTTTTCTTTACTGTCTTCATTTTCAAAAACAAATGAGAGCTGTAAAATACTCACCATGCCTCTCAACAAATAGCTTGGGGTGTCTACTTTCCAAAATGGGGTCATTTGGGGGGGTTTTGTGCTATTTTGGCATTTTATGGCCTTCGAAACTGTGATAGGTAGTGAGGAGTGAAATCAAAAATTTGCACCCTTAGAAATCCTGAAGGCGGTGCTTGGTTTTCGGGGCCCCGTACGCGGCTAGGCTCCCAAAAAGTCCCACACATGTGGTATCCCATACTCAGGAGAAGCAGCAAAATGTATTTTGGGGTGCAATTCCACATATAACTATGGCATGTGTGAGCAATATATCATTTAGTGACAACTTTTTGAAATTTTTTTTTTTTTTTGTCTTTATTCAATCACTTGGGACTAAAAAAGAAAATATTCAATGGGCTCAACATGCCTCTCAGCAAATAGCTTGGGGTGTCTACTTTCCAAAATGGGGTCATTTGGGGGGGGGGTTGTGCTATTTTGGCATTTTATGGCCTTCGAAACTGTGATAGGTAGTGAGGAGTGAAATCAAAAATTTGCACCCTTAGAAATCCTGAAGGCGGTGCTTGGTTTTCGGGGCCCCGTACGCGGCTAGGCTCCCAAAAAGTCCCACACATGTGGTATCCTCATACTCAGGAGAAGCAGCAAAATGTATTTTGGGGTGCAATTCCACATATAACTATGGCATGTGTGAGCAATATATCATTTAGTGACAACTGTTTGACATTTTTTATTTTTTTTTTTTTTTTTTTGTCTTTATTCAATCACTTGGGACTAAAAAAGAAAATATTCAATGGGCTCAACATGCCTCTCAGCAAATAGCTTGGGGTGTCTACTTTCCAAAATGGGGTCATTTGGGGGGGGGGGGGGTTGTGCTATTTTGGCATTTTATGGCCTTCGAAACTGTGATAGGTAGTGAGGAGTGAAATCAAAAATTTGCACCCTTAGAAATCCTGAAGGCGGTGCTTGGTTTTCGGGGCCCCGTACGCGGCTAGGCTCCCAAAAAGTCCCACACATGTGGTATCCCCATACTCAGGAGAAGCAGCAAAATGTATTTTGGGGTGAAATTCCACATATAACTATGGCATGTGTGAGCAATATATCATTTAGTGACAACTTTTTGATTTTTTTTTTTTTTACTCTTTATTTAATCACTTGGGACTAAAAAAAAAAATATTCAATGGGCTCAACATGCCTCTCAGCAAATAGCTTGGGGTGTCTACTTTCCAAAATGGGGTCATTTGGGGGGGTTTTGTACTTCTCTGCCATTTTAGCACCTCAAGAAATGAGATAGGCAGTCATAAATTAAAAGCGGTGTAAATTCCAGAAAATGTACTCTAGATTGTAGACGCTATAACTTTTGCGCAAACCAATAAATATACGCTTATTGGCATTTTTTTTACTAAAGACATGTGGCTGAATACATTTTGGCCCAAATGTTTGACTAAAATTGAGTTTATTAGATTTTTCTTATAACAAAAAGTAGAAAATATCTTTTTTTTTCAAAATTTTCGGTCTTTTTCCGTTTATATCGCAAGAAATAAAAATCACAGAGACAATCAAATACCATCAAAAGAAAGCTATATTTGTGGGAAGAAAAGGACGCAAATTTCGTTTGGTTACAACATTGCATGACCGTGCAATTACCAGTTAAAGCAGTGCAGTGCGAAATTGAAAAAAGACCTCTGGTCCTTAAGCTGACAATTGGTCCGGGGCTGAAGTGGTTAATGTCATGTCTTGTCCTGGCAATATGGATGAAAATCTTTGAGAAAAATGGCATGGCTACCCCATCACCCCCCCCCCCCCCCCCACCCCAGCCCAAAATAAAACCCTATACCTACAACCCTATATACTCTGAACAGCAGTATACAGGCGGTGCAAACAAGACAGGGACTGTAGGTTTGTTCTTAAGTAGAATCTGTTTGTAATTCTGAACAGGTACATTTTTAAGTGTAGCTCCATCCACAAAAATCAATCTATTTTTAAGCTTTTTGGAGAACATGGGGAATGGTTATCACCCCTGTAACATTTGTTTTGCTGTCTGTGCACCTGTTCAGAACATTTCACCTCACTTTCCGTCCCAATGACAAATGTTTTTGGAAAAGTGTTTTTTTTATTGAAACAAGGATTGGTGATAAAGCATCAGTAGAGAGGAGATACCTTTTTCCCAAATTAAATCTAACAGGATAGAATTTCCCTTCCTAGGGGTAGATTTCCTCTCACTTCCTGTGTTCTCCTTCCGTTTGCAAGTAGGAGTCGTTTGTAAGTTGGATGTTTGAAAGTAGGGGTCTGCCATATATTCTCTGCAGAAATTTGCCCCGTTAGATGTTGGTGTTGCCACAACACTGTAAGCCCTCACAGTTACTCTTGGTGGGCACAGGAATGGACCCTGCTGTGAATTATTAGATCAAAATTTGTAATTGCATGTACCTGTTGAACAGGGCCAGAAAAATTGGGCCTTTGGTGGTGGACGGTGTTGCCACAACACTGTAAGCCCTCACAGTTACTCTTGGTGGGCACAGGAATGGGCCCTGCTGTGAATTATTAGATCTAGAATTGTAATTGCATGCACCTGTTGAACAGGGCAGAAAAATTGGGCCTTTGGTGGTGGTGGTGGTGGTGGACGGTGTTGCCACAACACTGTAAGCCCTCACAGTTACTCTTGGTGGGCGCAGAAATGGGCCCTGCTGTGAATTATTAGATCAAGATTTGTAATTACATGCCCCTGTTAAACAGGGGCTGAAAAATTGGGCCTTTGGTGGTGGTGGTGGTAGACGGTGTTGCCACAAGACTGTAAGCCCTCACAGTTACTCTTGGTGGGCGCAGGAATGGGCCCTGCTGTGAACTATTAGATCAAGATTTGTAATTACACGCCCCTGTTAAACAGGGGCTGAAAAATTGGGACCCAGAAACAAAAATGTTCTTCCAAGCTATCATCAGGATCATTGAGGAGGAAGAGGATAGTAAGTCAACATAACAGGACAGTCACTCAGCATCAGCATTAGGCAGTCTTGAAGGGATGTGACATTTCAAAATAAATTATTCTGTTATATCAGCTTCAGGTGCCTGGTAGCTGGTGGTGATCCAAGACTGATTCATCTTTAAGAAGGTCAGTCGATCAACCGATTTGGTGGACAGGCGCACCCTGTGATCGGTGACAAAGCTTCCAGCAGCACTGAATGTGCGTTTGGAAAGAACGCTGGATGCAGGACAGGCCAGTAGCTCAATTGCATACCGTGCAAGTTCTGGCCAGTGATCCATCCTCCAGACCCAGTAAGCCAGAGGATTTTCGGTGGGAAAGGTGTCCAAGTCTGACCTTGCCCCTAGGTATTCCTGCACCATGTATATCAGACGCTGGTGATGGTTGCTGGAACCGATCCTACCTTGGGGCTGCGGACTAAAAAATTGTCTGAACGCATCGGTCAGAAGTCCACCTTCCCCACCGCTCCTTCTGCTACTGACCGAAGCCTCAGCAACTCGTCATCCAGGACCAGGAGTTTGTAACCTCCCAGTCTCTGGGAACGCGTTGCACAGACCTTTCTCCAAGGCCTCCCGGAGATGTCTCATCCTCTGCTCCCTCTGCAACGGCAAGATAATGTCCGCAACCTTACCCTTGTACCGTGGATCAAGGAGAGTGGCCAGCCAGTAATGGTCCCTCTCCTTGATCTGAAGAATACGAGGATCCTTACGCAGGCTTTGCAGGATCAGGGAGGCCATACAACGTAGGTTAGCTGAGGCATTCGGTCCGGAGTCTTCTGGGTCACTGAGGACGACATGATCCGCAGCCACCTCCTCCCAGCCACGTACAAGTCCACTGGTTTGTTGGGACTGTAAATCATCCCTAAAAGACTGCTGCTGCTGATGCTGTGTACCAGGCTCCACCTCCATGCTGACACAATCCTCCTCCTCCTCATCCTCTTCCTGTGTGATGGGTGGGAGAGAAGGAACACTGTCTGGATAAAGGGGGCCTTGAGAGGAAAGGAAGTCCTCCTCTTCCTGCCTCTGTTCTGCCTCAAGTGCCCTGTCCATTATTCCACGCAGCGTATGCTCCAACAGGTGGACAAGAGGTACAATGTCACTGATGCATGCACTGTCACTGCTCACCATCCTCGTGGCCTCCTCAAATGGTGACAGGACAGTGCATGCATCCCTGATCATGCTCTACTGGCGTGGTGAAAAAAATCCGAGCTCCCCTGACCCTGTCCTGGTGCCGTAGTCGCACAGGTACTCATTGATGGCCCTCTGCTGCGCGTGCAGTCGCTGCAGCATGGCCAACGTTGAGTTCCACCTGGTGGGCATGTCACATATAAGGTGGTTCTTGGGCAGGTTCAACTCCTTTTGCAGCTCAGCCAGCCGAGCACTGTCATTATATGATCGGCGGAAATGCACACAGACTTTCCTGGCCTGCCTCAGGACATCCTGTAAGCCTGGATACCTGCCCAAGAACCGCTGCACCACCAGGTTAAGGACGTGAGCCATACAGTGCACATGGGTCAGCTGTCCCTGTCGCAGGGCAGAGGTTGGTGCCATTGTCACAAGCCACCATTCCTGGCTTAAGCTGGCGTGGCGTCAACCACCTCTAGGCCTGCCCCTGCAGAGCTGACAGAACCTCTGCCCCAGTATGGCTCCTGTCCCCCAAACACACCAGCGCAAGCACGGCATGGCATCTTTTTGCCTGCGTACTTGCGTAGCCCCTTGGACGCCTACGGAGCACCGCTGGTTCCCAGGACAGAGCACTCGAAGAGGCCATGGAGGAAGAAGAAGAGGAGGGGGTGGAGGAGAGAGGCGTGTCACAACCAGTAGTAGCATTTTGGAGGCGTGGTGGCGGAACAACCTCCAACACTACTGCACCTTGTCCTGCATCCTTCCCAGCTGCCAAAAGAGTGACCCAATGGGCCGTGAAAGACAGGTAACGTCCCTGTCCATGCCTCCTGGACCATGAGTCAGCGGTTATATGCGCCTTACCGCTGACCGCCCTGTCCAGCGAGGCATGGACATTGCCTTCCACATGCCGGTAGAGAGCCGGAATCGCCTTCCGTGAGAAAAAGTGGCGTTTGGGAACCTGCCACTGAGGAACCGCACATTGAACAAACTCACGGAAGGGGGCCGAGTCTATCAACTGAAAAGGCAGCAGTTGAAGTGCTAGCAATTTAGCCAAGCTAGCATTCAACCGCTGGGCATGTGGATGGCTGGGAGTAAACTTCTTTTGACGGTCCAGCAGCTGGGGCAGGGAAATGTTCCTGGTAGAATCCGAGGTTGGTGTACTGCTAGCATAGTGCCCGCAAATACTTGGCTGTGACACACCTAATTCTACACCTTCATTCCTCTCAGTGCAGCTTTCAAAGAGGACTGAAGGTATAGTGGGGTTGGAGATCCCAGCTGATGAGGAGCAAGGAAAGGTCCGCTTTGTTCTTTGGTGTGGGTCTTTAATGTGCGCTTGCCAACGAGCTGCATGGCAGGTCGACATATGTCTGAAAAACTACTGTGAATGGCCCCAAGGGATAGTGTGGGTAGAGAGAAAAAAGTGTCGGATAGGAGAAAAACAATGTATCAAAACTAGTATATATATATATATATATGAAAAGTACAAAAGTTTTATTATTAAATACACAAAATAAATTTGTACACATCTACAAAAAATGATGAGCACATGAACAAAAAAGCAAACATAATATACCAACTATCAGAGAAAATATTGATTGAAACACACTAATAATCAGACAAAGGTCGGATGTAGGTGTGAGTAACAATGGAACCCAACATGTTTCGGAAAATAAAGCCAAATGAGGCTAAATTGATGTATCCATATCCTTCTTCTGGGGTTTGATATTTTGGCGTGTTGGTATTAATTCTAAAAAAATATATACATGTGTAAATATACAGAGAACATATATGAAAATCATAAGTATAAACAATGAAACATAGTAAGCATTAATAATGCAATGTACTTGTTTTTGTGAAAAAGCGATCCTTACAGGACATAAAAACAAAGTAGTCATGGCGCACAGTGCGGATAGATGTTCCTTTTAGTCTCAGAATATCTGCTGTATAATTGCCATACATGGAAGCTAGAGTATTGAGTATAGGGGTAATTTAATGAAATGATCCAATCTTTGCATTCATATGGATCATAAAAAAGCAAAAATACAAAAAAGCAGCATATCGTCTCCCACAGAGGTAAGCAGCAAGTCAGTTCATACAAGGACCGCCGAGGCACCAAGAACCAAAGGCAGTTTTCTGTTAATAAAAAACAGAGTGGGAAAATCTAAGTAAGGGCTAACAGCAGGCTGACATAATCAATTAAATAGTAATGACCTAAAAGGATAAGCAATCCTATTGGGAAAGCAGAAGAGACCAAGCGGTTTCCATATTCTGCAAAAAACCCCAGAAGAAGGATATGGATACATCAATTTAGCCTCATTTGGCTTTATTTTCCGAAACATGTTGGGTTCCATTGTTACTCACACCTACATCCGACCTTTGTCTGATTATTAGTGTGTTTCAATCAATATTTTCTCTGATAGTTGGTATATTATGTTTGCTTTTTTGTTCATGTGCTCATCATTTTTTGTAGATGTGTACAAATTTATTTTGTGTATTTAATAATAAAACTTTTGTACTTTTCATATATATATATATATACTAGTTTTGATACATTGTTTTTCTCCTATCCGACACTTTTTTTTCTCTCTACCCACACTATCCCTTGGGGCCATTCACAGTAGTTTTTCAAACTTTATCGGGATGTGGTAGAATAGTGTCAGGATTATTTTCTTAGTTTGTTTTTTTCTACTTTCCTAGTTTTTCTGTTTAATCTTGGTATCAAATACCTGTAAGTCCTCTTTTTGAAAAAAAACAACCTTTGATTTCTTTAGATTTTGTAATGGCAGAGCTATATAGTCAATCTTGGGATGAATATGCGACCAGACTCCACAAAGAGTATGGATTGAATGAATCCCGGTGTTCAGAATTAAGTTTTTTGTTCTCTAGTCTTACCAAATGGATCGAGAAGAAATCTCTTATTTTCTGGCACATAAAAACATTTGAGGAATACATTAGGGATGATCTAAATCCATTAGGACTTCGTGTACAGATATTTCTGTCCTTTGAGGACATTGGTCCAGCCTTTAAATTGGCATGGGAAAGTAATCTTAAGTCATGCTCTAGAAGCATGATGCAATTACTAATTGATGAATATAAAAAGCGACAAACAGCTATAGATGCAAAAATTGACTCTATATATGCCCAAATTAAACTTTCAGAAGACCATCCGTCTTTCACAGAATTGAACAGTAAACTAAAAAAACATATAGAGCTGTTCAACAAATCTATTATAGCGAAGAAGGAATTTAAATTCCTACGGGACAGGCAGGCTTTTCAGGAAGATAGAGCATATAGATGGTCTCAAAAAATGGGCGGTAAAAACTTTCAACGTAATCCCACCCAACGTCTTAAACAATCTGACATGTCTGATACATCGTCTATGTCATCTAATACCTCACATTTTTCTAATAAACACCCAAAACGCGGCAGAAAACCAAAAAGACACCTTGACGGTGATTATCCACCGGCAACAGGTAATAAGAAAAAAGCCTCTAAACGTCAAACACCAACTCTTCCCATGCCACTCCAGGGTGCACCTGGTCCTTTAATGGAAGGTGATCCTGGAACAACTGAGACCAATATTTCCTCTATGTTCACTAATCCTAAAATTCCTTCCATATTTTTTCCTAAAAATCAGGGAAACTCCCAGAATCCCCTGTCGCAGACAGTTCCCTAACTGTTAATAAATTATCCACACAATTAAATATTATTAATTTGTCGGCCTACCCTCTGACCGAAGAGGAAATTGCAGTCCTCTCAAAAGGCCTAACTTTTTGCCCAACCAACAGATTGGACAAATTCACGATAATTAAGGATCTTCATTTGTACACATGTAAACTTTTGCTAAAAGGCCAATTTGAAAAAGACAAACCTGGTACTGAAGGATGGAAAAACTGCGCTTAGTATGGTGAGAATAAACCTAAAAAGAAATATAAAAGCTGCAACTTATTGTGGGATATACACAAAATAGACAATAAAAAGAGAAGTTGCGCTGATGTGAGAATTACAGTGCATTTAGAACTGAGTATCTAATATAGATACTTTGGATTTAGAAGCCCTACTTTATCCATCCAATGACTCTTCAACAAGTACACCTACCACCAAATCCTCACTCAAAAAAACTTCCTCTTTATATCCTGCACCTAGCTCTAATCATGGAGTGGCCACCTTTTTAAAAATGGTCTCTCAAGGAATTTAAATTATTGGAACCAACATCCGCCTTTACAGACAATCTTACCAAAGGCGAAAAAATAGCTTTACATAATCTTTCTAATAATCATGAAGTCACTATTAAATCAAGTGATAAAGGTGGCAATATTGTTGTTATGAACAATACAGATTATAATCAAATGTGTACAAAGATCCTAAGTAATCGTGAATGGTACCGACCGGTTGGCTCTGATATCGCACAAGCGTTCAACAAACAATTTTATTCTTTTGTCGATATCGCTTTTGAAAATAAGGTAATTTCAAAACAGACATGGGATTTTGTCCGTATCCCTTTTCCTAGGACAGCTACCCTGTACGCATTACCTAAGATCCATAAAAATGCATCAAAACCTCCAGGAAAGCCCATAATTTCGGGTAATGGCTCCATTACAGAAAACTTATCCCGCCTTGTAGACGAACACATTAGACCCTTTGTATTGATAATACCTTCCTATATCCGGGATACTATTCACCTCCTTCAGATTATTGAAGGGGTACAAGTACCCGAGCACTGCATTTTGGCTAGTATTGATGTAGAGGCACTCTACAGTTCGATTCCCCATTCGGGTGGTATATCATGCATCCGTAAGCTGTTGTCTCAGACCAGCCATACTGAAGCTCCTTTCAATGACTTTATCCTAATGGCTTTGGAATTCATTTTAACTCACAATATTTTTTCATTTGATGGCCGTTTTTTCCTCCAGGTACAGGGCGTAGCCATGGGCACCTGTTGTTCCCCTGGCTACGCCAATCTGTACCTGGGGGAATGGGAGCGATCAATATTTAACGATGAGGATCTCTCAATGTACCTGTGCCACATTATTATGTGGCACAGGTACATCGATGACATCTTCATCGTTTGGGACGGA
Organism: Lithobates sylvaticus; assembly: GCA_028564925.1. Lineage (NCBI taxonomy): Eukaryota > Metazoa > Chordata > Amphibia > Anura > Ranidae > Lithobates > Lithobates sylvaticus. The sequence continues at coordinate 381,432,059 of CM053026.1, forward strand.
TCGGCATCCTTACTGGGTGATTGCTTATTAGCCCTGAACAAAAATTAGTTTAATCTCAAATTTACTATGTGCCATGACACATCCAGGATTACTTTCCTGGATGTTGAGATTTTCAAAGATAATTCTAATATGCTATCATGCAAATTGTTTAGGAAAGCCACTGCAGGTAACACCATTCTCCACTCGTCTAGTTTTCACCCAAGGTCTCTAGTAAATTCCATTCCCTATGGACAATATTTACGCATTAAGTGTAACTGTTCTACTTATGATGACTTTAAACATGAGGCCAACAACCTCAAAAAACGTCTGCTTGACCGCGGATACAGCCATAAAAGCCTTAAAAAAGCATTTAATAGAGCAAATGCCAGTAATAGATGTACACTATTAGCCCCAAAAAAGAAAAAGTCAGATAATAGTGTTGGTACCAGAATCATCACGACCTACACCAGTGAACATGTCAAGATCAATACCATTTGCAAAAAATACTGGCATTTACTAACATCAGATCCCACTATAGGGCTCTTTGTACCGCCCACCCCTTTGGTTACATATAGACGAGCGAAATCCATAGGTGATCTTTTAGTCCAAAGTGAATTTAAGGGATCAGCGAGAGGAGACCCGTGTAAAACAACAGGGACTTATCCCTGTGGTTCCTGCACGTACTGCAAATATATGGACACTAGGAAAACTATCTATCTACCTAATGGCATGCAATACAGGCCTAGACATTTTTCAAATTGCCAAACCACTGGAGTGGTTTATCTTATCCTATGCAGTTGCACTTGCTTCTATGTGGGTAAAACCATCCAAAAGCTATGGGAGAGAATTTATCACCACATAAAAGCTATGAAGACCAGTGATCCAAACACCACACTGGGGAGACATGTTGCTTTAACACACAATGGAATTTTTCCCAGAGTTACCGTAATAGTTTTGGATCGATTACATCCTAGCAGTCGAGGTGGGGATTTTGACAAATATCTGTTGCAGCTTGAGCTGAAATGGATATCAAATTTAGATGCCACTAGACCCCCAGGTTTGAATGAAGCATTCAACCTGAAGCCTTTTCTACCTGGTTTTTCTACAGGGAGCTATGATAAGGATCTTTAATAATAAATACATCTTATTTTTATATTTTTTTGTTTTCTTACACAAATTCCTTCTGATAATGTGTTCTCTGATGTTCTTTTCCTCTAAATGTAACTTTTATATAGCTCATGCGATTATTCTGTCTCTTCATATGTACTTTGCTAACTTCATTAGTTGTTGTTTCTCTTTGTCATTGCAGATTATACAGGACTTTACCTTGATGGTTTATGTCGCATATAGCAGTCACAATGTGGAAATTGTAAAGATGTACCTTGTTGTCTCCTTTTGTCAATATATGCTGTCTCATGCCATACTTTGATTTTTATTTTTAGCAATACTCAATGTTGCGGCTTATACAATTTTTATATTTTTTCCAATATAATTTTTGGTTATTTTTATAATTTTGTATTTTTTATCTCCCCCTCCATGATGTGTGACTTGTTGGCTCATCCCGGCACGGGGGGGGCCTCCTCCGTGGCTATTTCTTTAGCACGGATGAGGCCACTTTCCCCTTTCTATGGAGGAACAAGTAAACACTGAGTGCCTGGCCTTTTTTGACCATCTTCCGGTTTCAGTGTACTGGCTTCTGCCAGTACTTGTTTGCTCCATGACGTGCCGGCGGCTCTGTTTGCGCCTGACGTCACTGGACTTGCGTCCGGTGACGCCGGGCGTCACGTGATCCGAGGGCCCGCCTTGATGCTTCTGAGATCCATCCAGGGCGTAACAGCTTAGAGGTGCTCAGACGGATCATTATACTTGATGCCGCCCTAATCACTCATTCCAAACTCCTTCCCCTTTTTTCTTCCCCACCTTCCTCTCTCCTTTTTTCTTTCCCACTTTCCTCTCTCTTTATATCTTCTCTCTAAAACCCCAATCACTCATTCTAATAACTCCTCCCTCTTCCTTTTTTTTTTTTTCTTCCCCACTTCCCTCTCTCCCCTTTTTTCTTTTCTTCCTTTTTTCTTTCCCACTTTCCTCTCTCTTTATATTCACTCTCTAACTAATCATTGAAGACATACCTAGATGCTTGCAGGTCTATTAGGCTCAGTGTTGGTCATCTTACTTAAAAAAGTAATTAGTTACAAATTACTTCTCCTAAAAAGTAATTGCGTTAGTAACTCAGTTACTACATTGGAAAAGTAATTAGTTACGCAGCAAAGTAACTGACTTTTTTTTTTTAAATATTCTATACGTGTAACTAAGGGGCGGGTCTAGTATTACTGTAACCAAGGGGCGCATTTATTATTGTTATATATCGTGTAACCAAGGGGCTGCTCTATTATTACTCTAACCTAGGGGCAGATATAGCGTGTAAGCAAGTCTATTATTATTATATCGTGTAACTCAGTTTATTTTAACTCAGTTACTTACATCACTGATTAGGCTACAGGTGCTCGGATGGATCACCACTATTGATGCCGTCCAACTTGCCTATTGCAGCCTTTTAACACACCTGTTCCTTAATTAATCTCAGCAATTTATACGCCCATTTTCTGTACTGCTATCACCTGTCAGCAGTATATAATGAGGTGTTCTGCTGACATTTGCTGCATTGCACAGCCAGGACACAGGTCCTTCCTCTTTTTGAGAGTGCTAAGCGGTCTTGCATCTTCAAGGTAGATATATTTCATTACTTTTGGTTTTTGGTTGTTATTATGTTTTGCAGAATATGGAAACCGCTTGGTCTCTTCTGCTTTCCCAATAGGATTGCTTATCCTTTTAGGTCATTACTATTTAATTGATTATGTCAGCCTGCTGTTAGCCCTTACTTAGATTTTTCCACTCAGTTTTTTATTAACAGAAAACTGCCTTTGGTTCTTGGTGCCTCGGCGGTCCTTGTATGAACTGACTTGCTGCTTACCTCTGGGGGAGACGATATGCTGCTTTTTTGTATTTTTGCTTTTTTATGATCCATATGAATGCAAAGATTGGATCATTTCATTAAATTACCCCTATACTCAATACTCTAGCTTCCATGTATGGCAATTATACAGCAGATATTCTGAGACTAAAAGGAACATCTATCCGCACTGTGCGCCATGACTACTTTGTTTTTATGTCCTGTAAGTATCGCTTTTTCACAAAAACAATTACATTGCATTATTAATGCTTACTATGTTTCATTGTTTATACTTATGATTTTCATATATGTTCTCTGTATATTTACACATGTATATATTTTTTTAGAATTAATACCAACACGCCAAAATATCAAACCCCAGAAGAAGGATATGGATACATCAATTTAGCCTCATTTGGCTTTATTTTCCGAAACATGTTGGGTTCCATTGTTACTCACACCTACATCCGACCTTTGTCTGATTATTAGTGTGTTTCAATCAATATTTTCTCTGATAGTTGGTATATTATGTTTGCTTTTTTGTTCATGTGCTCATCATTTTTTGTAGATGTGTACAAATTTATTTTGTGTATTTAATAATAAAACTTTTGTACTTTTCATATATATATATATATATATATATATATATATATATATATATATATATATATATATATATATATATATATATATACTAGTTTTGATACATTGTTTTTCTCCTATCCGACACTTTTTTCTCTCTACCCACACTATCCCTTGGGGCCATTCACAGTAGTTTTTCAAACTTTATCGGGATGTGGTAGAATAGTGTCAGGATTATTTTCTTAGTTTGTTTTTTTCTACTTTCCTAGTTTTTCGGTCGACATATGTCTGGTCATGCTTGTGGTGCCCAAGCGGCTATGTTTTGGCCACGCGAGATACGCTTGAGACATATGTTGCAAATAGCAGTGGTGCGATCTGATGCACTCGTCTCAAAAAAGGCCCACACCAAAGAACTTTTGTAATAACGTGCAGAGGCAGCGCCCTGCACAGGCGGAGCTCTCCGGTGTGATTCAGTTGGTGTGCTGGGCTCAAGCTGGCCCCCGGAGGGCATCCTGCCTCGTTGGAGATGTGCCGCCTTCTCCTCCTCCTCCTCCTCTCTCCCTTCAGGCAACCACGTGGAGTCAGTGACCTCATCATCCCCTCCCTCTTCACCACTGGAGCAAACCTGGCAGTAAACTGCAGCTGGTGGAACATGACTGCCAGATTGCTGTCCTTGAGCATCCCCTCTCTCTGCGCTCACGCTACTGCCTTCCTCTAGCTGGGTATCATCATCCGAGCCTTCAAAACGCTGGGCATCCTTCTGGAGCATGTACCCAACACTGTGCTCAAACAGTTCAGGGGGGACTCCTCAGGAGGACATGGTGGGTCTAGGGAAGGGGTGCCTGATGATGCCATTGAGTACGTGTTGGCAGCTGCTTTGCCAGTACCCTGAGCCTGGGTGAGAGAGGATGAGGAGGATGAGGAGGGCTTGGTCATCCACTCTACCAAGCCTTCGGCATGATGCGGCTCAACATGTCCAGCTGCCGAAAAGAAGGACAAGCGTGTCCCATGGCCATGTGCTGATGACGATGCACCACATCCACGACCAGCACTGTTGTCTCTAGACACAGAGCCTGCTTGCCCTGTTTTCTTGCCTCGGGACTGTCTGCCTCTCCTTGTCGGTCTTCCAGGCATTGTAGTGGGTAGTGTATATTGTGCTGGAGTCACACAGCACACACACTAACTCCTGCAGATGGCTGTCTTAGATGACAACAGGGCCTTAGGGCAGATAGAGGCTGAGGTGGTTTAGTGTGCTGTGCTATACTCACACAGCACACACACACGCTAAATACTGCAGATGGCTGTCTGGCTGCCTTAGATGACAACAGGGCCTTAGAGCAGATACAGGCTGAGGTGGTTTATTGTGTGCTGCGCTATAGTCACACAGCACACACACACACGCTAACTTCTGCAAATGCCTGTCTGGCTGCCTTAGATGACAACAGGGCCTTAGGGCAGATAGAGGCTGAGGTGGTTTATTGTGTGCTGTGCTATACTCACACAGCACACACACACACGCTAACTTCTGCAAATGTGTCATGAGGGCTCCATCCGTGGCCAGCGACCTGATGATCCTGCCAGTAATCGGCGCCTCAGTATCTCTGGTTCCCGTTCTCGGCTGCCATTGCGCATGCGCGAGCGCGCGCGTGCACGCGCGCGCCCGCAGACGAGGGCGAGCGTGCGCGGACGGGTGCGCGCCTCCATTGGCGCCAGTGAGGCTATTTAAACCCTCCTGTGACTGACGGTCCCCGCTGTCTGCTCTACAACGTTCTGTGTCTGAAACCTGATCTGAAGACTGTTTACCTGTGTTTGACCCGGCTATCCTTGACCATCCGCTCTGTCCCTGTGTATCGACCTTGGCTTGTCTTTGACCATCCTATTGTTTGCTCCATCTGTACCTTGCTGCCAGCCTGATATCTGACCCGGCCTGTCTGACCATTCCAGAGCCAGCTTACCTGCTGTTCCAGCCTGCATACAGATCCAAGTCTGCCTGTTGTTCCAGTCTGCACACAGATACAAGTCTGCCTGTTGTTCCAGTCTGCACACAGATACAAGTCTGCCTGTTGTTCCAGCCTGCATACAGATCCAAGTCTGCCTGTTGTTCCAGTCTGCATGCAGATCCAGCTTACCTGTTGTTCCAGTCTGCACACAGTTCCAGCTTACCTGTTGTTCCAGTCTGCACACAGTTCCAGCTTACCTGTTGTTCCAGTCTGCATACAGATCCAGCTTACCTGTTGTTCCAGTCTGCATACAGATCCAGCTTACCTGTTGTTCCAGTCTGCATACAGATCCAAGTCTGCCTGTTGTTCCAGTCTGCCTACAGCTACCTACTTACCTCATCCGCTGAGCTTATCCAGGAAGCTCTTGTACCGGTCTGACCATTCCTGCCAGGCACCTGTGCCCCTCCTGACTCCTGGTCCTACTGTCCCATCATCAGGGGACCGGCGAGCGGGAGCCGCAAGGGAGGCCCTTCTCTGCCAATCAGACTCATCACCACCAGGGAGCGTGACAGTAGCAGACAGCCATGTCTGAGTCTGAGCAGGGGGCCTCTCCTATGGAAGGACTGTGCCAACACCTGGCAGGATTGACCGAGGCGGTAAAGAATCTCCAGCAGGGATACACCCGGTTGGAAGAACGGGTGCTGGCTTTACCACCAACAGCCCCATCTGGGGGAAGTCCAGGACCATCAGTGATAATGCTCCCTCCAGAGCCCCGGGTACCAATCCCTGAGAGATTCTCGGGTGCCCGCAACCTCTTTCGGGACTTCCGTAACTCCTGTGAACTATTCTTTGCACTGCAGCCACGTACTTTTTCCCTGGAAGCCACCAAGGTGGGCTTCGTGATCTCCCTACTCTCCGGAGACCCGCGAACCTGGGCCCACCGCCTCCTAGAGCAGAAAGACCCTGCACTGGCCGGTCTTAATTCATTTTTTGACACTATGGCCCAACTCTATGAAGACCCCCAACTCGCTGCCACCGCGGAGACCACTCTGCGCGCCCTCCAGCAGGGGCGAAGGCCTGTGGAAGACTATGTCGCGGACTTTAGGCGCTGGGGTGCGGATACCCAGTGGAACGACGCGGCCCTGCGTCACCAGTTCCGCCTAGGACTTTCTGAGGCACTAAAAGATGAGCTGGCGAGAGTTGGGGTACCCCAGACCCTGGACACTCTGATCAACCTGGTCATCCAGATTGACCGACGACTAAGGGAGCGCAGGTCGGAACGTGCATCCGGTGTCACTCATCCTACCTGGATGCTCCCCAAGGCTCCCAGTCACCTGCAGACTGGCTCGGCCCAGCGGTCAGTAACCCTCCCTGATTCCTCCGAGCCCATGCAGTTAGGGCTCTTGAGGCCTTCCCTAACTCCTGAGGAACGGCAACGTCGTCGGGTCAACAACTTGTGCCTTTACTGTGGTGAGCCTGGGCACTACGTAAGGAACTGTCCGGCCAAGGCTCGTAAGTGCCCTCTCATGCCTACTTGCTCCATGGACCCCTCAACCCGGGTCTCCTCTCACCTTGCTCTTTCTGTCTCATTACAGCTTCCGGGAAGAATCCTTCAGGTACCCGCCATTATTGATTCCGGGGCATGCAGCTGCTTCATGGACTCTTCCTTCGCTGCCCAACACCGGATCTCCCTCCAGTCTAAATCCCAGGGACTGTCAGTTTACCTGGCGGATGGCTCCTCCATCCGTTCAGGCCCGGTTACGCAAGAGACCATCCCACTGCTCATGACCATCTCGGGCAACCATCAGGAACTTCTTTGCATGGACATTATTTCCTCTCCATTATCCCCTATAATCTTGGGCATGCCGTGGCTGAAGGCCCACAACCCAGTCATCGACTGGGCCACTGGGATGGTTTCCTTCTCCTCTCAGTATTGTCAGATGTCTTGCAGACCTTCTAATTCCTCCCAGCTGGCTACTCTGTCAAGTGGGGACTCTGAGATGGACCTCCGTCAGGCTATTCCCCAGGCCTACCACGACTATCTAGACGTCTTCAGCAAACAGGCAGCAGAGGTGCTTCCTCCTCACAGGGCCTATGATTGCCCAATTGAACTTTTCCCTGGAGCAGAGATCCCCTTTGGAAGGGTCTTCCCCCTGACAGAAGTGGAGCAAGGCAAGTTGAAAGAGTACATTGAGGAGAACCTCCGAAAAGGCTTCATCCGCCCATCTACCTCTCCTGCGGGCGCAGGCATATTTTTCGTGGAGAAAAAAGATCACACCCTTCGGCCTTGTGTGGACTATAGGGAGTTGAACAGCATTACGGTCAAGAACCGTTACCCTCTCCCGTTGGTCCCTGAACTCTTCCAGAGGCTTGGCACGGCCACCATCTTCACGAAGCTTGACCTACGGGGGGCTTACAATTTGGTCCGGATTAAGGATGGGGATGAGTGGAAGACGGCCTTTCGGACACGGTATGGGCATTACGAGTATCTCGTGATGCCCTTCGGCCTGTGCAATGCCCCCGCAACCTTTCAATACTTCATTAACGACGTACTCCGGGACTTCCTGGACTTGTTTGCCGTGGTATATCTGGACGATATCTTGATTTTCTCCCCCTCTTTAGAGACCCATCGCAGACACGTCAAGGAGGTCCTGGGACGGCTCCGTATCCACGGTCTGTATGCCAAGGCAGAGAAATGCCAGTTTGAACAGGAGAGTATCCCCTTCCTTGGGCTAATCATCTCAAGTACAGGCATCAAAATGGACCCCCAGAAGATCTCTGCCATCTTGGAATGGCCCACTCCGGCAGACAAAAAGGGCATCCAACGGTTCATTGGCTTTGCCAATTTTTACCGTAAATTTATCAGGGGGTTCTCCGCCATTGTGGCGCCTATCACCCAACTGACCAAACAAGGGACCCGGTTCCGATGGTCTTCCGAGGCCCAGGGGGCCTTTGATGCCCTTAAAACTCTGTTTACCTCGGCACCCATCCTCAGGCATCCGGACTCCTCTCTACCCTTCACCTTGGAGGTTGATGCCTCCGAGATCGCGGTGGGTGCCATCCTATCCCAGAGACAGGGGGACAAGTCTCTGCTGCACCCGGTCGCCTTCTTCTCCCGCAAGTTGTCCTCGGCCGAGAGGAACTATGATGTGGGCGACCGAGAACTACTGGCGATCAAGGCCGCCCTAGAAGAATGGCGATACCTCCTGGAGGGGGCCTCTCACCCCATTCTAATACTCACCGACCATAAGAATCTGGAATATTTGAAGTCAGCTAAGAGACTGAAACCCAGACAAGCCAGATGGGCACTTTTCTTTTCCCGATTCACTTTCCATGTGACATACCGGCCCGGATCCAAGAATGTCAAACCAGATGCTCTGTCTAGGATGTACCACAAGCACCAGGAAGAAGATCCCCCTGACACTATTCTGGCCCCTGGAAACTTTCTCCTTCTTCAAGAGGACTTACTGTCCAAGTTCAAACGTGCCTCAGCAGGGCAAAGGCCCACTTCCGAAACCCAGCTACAGGAGAAGGATGGACTATTCTGGTACGGGGACAAGATCTACACCCCGGAACAGCTCCGGGTAACAACTATGGAGCTGTGCCATGACCACGCCCTGGCTGGTCACTTCGGTGTCGCTAAGACCACCGACTTGGTACAGCGTACCTTCTGGTGGCCGCAACTACGGGCTGACTGTAAAAAATTTGTGGACACTTGCCCCACCTGCATCCGGAACAAGAATCCCAAAACCAGGGCCTGGGGTCTCCTTAAACCCCTGTCTGTCCCAGATCGTCCCTGGAGGATGATCTCCCTAGATTTTATTGTGGAGTTACCCCCAGCAGAAGGCCACACGACGATCTTTGTGATCGTCGATCGGTTATCCAAAATGGCTCACTTCATCCCCATGAAGGGCACCCCCTCAGCTCCAGAGACGGCACGGGCCTTTATTAGGGAAATTGTCCGCCTTCATGGGGTCCCGGCTAACATCGTCTCGGATCGAGGGGTGCAATTCACCTCTCGATTCTGGAGGTCCCTGTGCCAGTCCTTGGATATCGAACTCTCTCTCTCCTCTGCGTACCACCCTCAGTCCAATGGGCAGACGGAGCGGACTAATCAGACCCTGGAGCAGTACTTGCGCTGCTTTTCCTCCTTCGCCCAAGATGACTGGATCTCCCTTCTGCCCCTGGCAGAGTTCGCATATAACAACGCCACCCACTCCGCCACCAAACAGACTCCTTTTTTCGCCAACTATGGGTACCACCCGGCATTTCTGCCGAACTCACTTCCTGACTGCACTGTGCCAGCAGTCCAAGAGCGAATCCAGTTCTTTTCCACCAACAACCAACTTCTTCAGGAGACCATGACTAGGACCCAGGAGTACAACAAAACCGTATTTGACAAAAAAAGACGGGGGGAACTGGTGCTTGCCCCGGGCGAAACTGTATGGCTATCCACCTCTAACCTAAAACTGGCTTGCCCTTCACGGAAACTGGGCCCCAAGTTCTTGGGCCCCTTCCCGGTCAAGAGGAGGATCAACGAGGTGGCTTATGAATTAGAACTTCCAGATTCTTTGAAGATTCACCCGGTCTTCCATGTGTCATTACTGAAGCCCTCGGTTAGTAACCCTTTCCCCAACCGGAGAGCCATCCCTCCTGATCCAGTCATGGTGGACGGGGAAGAGGAGTTCGAGGTGGAAGCCATCCTTAATGTCAGAAGAAGGCAAAACCAGAACCAGTTCCTAATCAAGTGGAAGGGTTACGGCCCCGAGGAAAACTCCTGGGAGCCCGAGGAGAACATCCACGCTAAGAGTCTAGTCCAATCTTTTAAGAGAGCCCATCCTGAGAAATTTGCCCCGAGGGGCATCCGGAGGCTGCCCCTTAGGGGGGGGCAATGTCATGAGGGCTCCATCCGTGGCCAGCGACCTGATGATCCTGCCAGTAATCGGCGCCTCAGTATCTCTGGTTCCCGTTCTCGGCTGCCATTGCGCAGGCGCGAGCGCGCGCGTGCACGCGCGCGCCCGCAGACGAGGGCGAGCGTGCGCGGACGGGTGCGCGCCTCCATTGGCGCCAGTGAGGCTATTTAAACCCTCCTGTGACTGACGGTCCCCGCTGTCTGCTCTACAACGTTCTGTGTCTGAAACCTGATCTGAAGACTGTTTACCTGTGTTTGACCCGGCTATCCTTGACCATCCGCTCTGTCCCTGTGTATCGACCTTGGCTTGTCTTTGACCATCCTATTGTTTGCTCCATCTGTACCTTGCTGCCAGCCTGATATCTGACCCGGCCTGTCTGACCATTCCAGAGCCAGCTTACCTGCTGTTCCAGCCTGCATACAGATCCAAGTCTGCCTGTTGTTCCAGTCTGCACACAGATACAAGTCTGCCTGTTGTTCCAGTCTGCACACAGATACAAGTCTGCCTGTTGTTCCAGCCTGTTGTTCCAGCCTGCATACAGATCCAAGTCTGCCTGTTGTTCCAGTCTGCATACAGATCCAGCTTACCTGTTGTTCCAGTCTGCACACAGTTCCAGCTTACCTGTTGTTCCAGTCTGCACACAGATCCAGCTTACCTGTTGTTCCAGTCTGCATACAGATCCAGCTTACCTGTTGTTCCAGTCTGCATACAGATCCAGCTTACCTGTTGTTCCAGTCTGCATACAGATCCAAGTCTGCCTGTTGTTCCAGTCTGCCTACAGCTACCTACTTACCTCATCCGCTGAGCTTATCCAGGAAGCTCTTGTACCGGTCTGACCATTCCTGCCAGGCACCTGTGCCCCTCCTGACTCCTGGTCCTACTGTCCCATCATCAGGGGACCGGCGAGCGGGAGCCGCAAGGGAGGCCCTTCTCTGCCAATCAGACTCATCACCACCAGGGAGCGTGACAAAATGCCTGGCTGGCTGCCTTAGATAACAACAGGGCCTTAGGGCAGATAGAGGCTGAGGTGGTTTATTGTGTGCTGTGCTATACTCACACAGCACACACACGCTAACTCCTGCAAATGCCTGGCTGGCTGCCTTAGATGACAACAGGGCCTTAGGGCAGATAGAGGCTGAGGTGGTTTAGTGTGCTGTGCTATACTCACACAGCACACACACACACGCTAACTCCTGCAAATGCCTGGCTGACTGTCTTAGATGACAACAGGGCCTTGGGGCAGATAGAGGCTGAGGTGGTTTATTGTGTGCTGTGCTATACTCACACAGCACACACACACGCTAACTCCTGCAAATGCCTGGCTGGCTGCCTTAGATGACAACAGGGCCTTAGGGCAGATAGAGGCTGAGGTGGTTTATTGGGTGCTGTGCTATACTCACACAGCACACACACAGGCTAACTCCTGCAAATGCCTGGCTGGCTGCCTTAGATGACAACAGGGCCTTAGGGCAGATAGAGGCTGAGTTGGTTTATTGTGTGCTGTGCTATACTCACACAGCACACACACACGCTAACTCCTGCAAATGCCTGGCTGGCTGCCTTAGATGACAACAGGGCCTTAGGGCAGATAGAGACTGAGGTGGTTTATTGTGTGCTGTGCTATACTCACACAGCACACACACACGCTAACTCCTGCAAATGCCTGGCTGCCTTAGATGACAACAGGGCCTTAGGGCAGATAGAGGCTGAGGTGGTTTAGTGTGCTGTGCTATACTCACACAGCACACACACACACGCTAACTCCTGCAAATGCCAGGTTGACTGTCTTAGATGACAACAGGGCCTTAGGGCAGATAGAGACTGAGGTGGTTTATTGTGTGCTCTGCTATACTCACACAGCACACACACACACTAAATCCTGCAAATGCCTGGCTGGCTGCCTTAGATGACAACAGGGCCTTAGGGCAAATAGAGGCTGAGGTGGTTTATTGTGTGCTGTGCTATACTCACACAGCACACACACAGGCTAACTCCTGCAAATGCCTGGCTGGCTGCCTTAGATGACAACAGGCTAGAAGGGTAAAGGTGGTTTAATGTTATACTGCAATTCTGTACTAACAGCACGCACACACTAGACTAATCCCCAGAATCACAGCAGATAATGTCACCACTCAGCAGAATGAATAACACAGAAGATTATTTCAGCACTCAGCAGAATGAATAACACAGCAGATACTGTCAGCAGCAGTGCACTCAGCAGAATGAATAACAGCAGATGCTGTCAGCAATGCAGAATGAATCACAGCAGATAATGTGACTGACACAGTCACAGACTAACGCCGGAACACACTACAGTAGGCCGCCGGCCCGGCGGCCTTATATAGTGTGGGGCATGTACTAAACCCCCTGACCTATAATTGGCCACAGGCATCCTGCCTGTGGCCAATTATTGCTCTCCTCCCCGCTGGCTCTATGATTGGCCAAGCATGCGGGGTCACAGTGCATGCTTGGCCAATCATCAGCCAGCAATGCACTGTGACTGGCGCAGTGCATTGTGGGCCGTTCGCATCACACGAATTTGATGCGAACGGCCCACATAGTTCTGGGCTCGACAATCGGTCGAACGCCTGAGGTTCGATTCGAACGTGGGTTCGAATCGAACACTGGGCCCATCCCTAGATGTACACTGTTACATGATTGTACAATTTTGTTTTTTACTTTTTCACTGTACTTTCTTTAAAGAATAATAAAAAACTTTGTAAACAAAAAAAGAAATGGGAAAGCGATTTAGATATTATATTCTCCAAAGAGCAACAAAGTCACATTCTATATTTTGCCCACGATTCCTCAACAGCTAGTAATTACTAAGAGCTATGCTATAAAATCCTTACAAGGTGGTATGAAGTTCCATCATTACTAAAGAAAATATACCTGGAAAAGACAAATATTTGCTGGCGCTGTGGAGAATAAGAGGGTAATATGCTTCACATCTTCTGGTCATGTCGGAAGATACTTGACTTTTGGTCCAAAGTGCAAGATACTAGGACAGTTAACTGATTATGATCTGGGATCCGACCCAGCTAGATACCTTCTTCATCTTTCAGATCTCTCAAAATGTAAATATAGAAACTCGTTGGTTGTTTATATTTTGGATGCGGCAAAGGTCTGTATCCCAGCCCTATGGAAGCAGGAACAACCCCCCTCGATCTCACTGTGGCTTAAAAAAATAGCTGATATATATGCTATGGAAAAAGGTATTGCAATTATGCAAGGTAAAGAGGAAAAATTCAACAACAAATGGAAACAATGGTCCCTCTTTGCATGTACCAGGGAATATGGCTGTGTGATAGTGAAAGGGGAGCAGGCGGGACCTTAAGGGGGAAGAGAAGGAAAGAATGTAACCACATTTTTAGTTCTGTAGCTTCCTTCTTTTTTTTTTGTCCTCCCTCCCCCCGTTGTTTAATCAATGTTCATATACTAACCTTATATATATACGATGAAAATATAATCAATTTGTGTTAAGATATACTTTATGGTACGCATGCAATTAAAATGTGTTTGTTTATATGTATATAAACTGTTGAAAAAAATAAATATAGAATAAAGAATTTCCTAAAGGAAATGATAAAGGAGACAAATGAGTCAAATCAAACTATTGACCTCTATTTCCTCATTTAGGCCTCCTGTAATGAGAGAATCCAAGGTGTATATCCAGTACGTCTCCCTCTGGCAGAGATGTTTCAAAACGATCTGCCAGGGGGAACGTACCAGGGACAGACTCTATAATCCAAACCCTGAGGCCCGCAGAGGATTTTCCATGTTGTTTCAAAAAGTGTCGGGGCACACTATGTATGTCATCTTCACCTTCCACAAAGCGGCAATGTTCCCCAAACCTCTTCCTCAGCGTCCGTATGGTCCTCCCAATGTAATGCAAGCCACAAGGGCAAATAAGGAAATAGACCACGAATTCTGTGGAACAATTGAAAAAGCTGGAGATCTGATACGTTTTTCCTTTTGCCTTAAATTATTTTTGGCCGTGGCTGACATGTTTGCATATCAGACACAGTGCCTTACGGCACTGGTACATGCCCCCTAGAGGAATGAGGCATAAAGTTTGTGTCAAGGAAACGGGTTGAGATTTATACTTGCTGGCTTTTATGTATGAAAATTTAGGTTTGGCTGGGATGGTAGATTGCAGCTGAGGATCCTCAAGTAAAATGGACCAATGTTTCCCCAATATGCGTTCCATTTCTTTATTTTTAGTGTGGAATTGGGTGACAAACCTAACTGGTTGAACAATAGACTGGTTAGTGTCGTTGGGCTGCACAGAGTGATCAGACAAATAGAAGTTGAAGGCTTCATCTATGAGTTTGGGTGGGAAGGCTTTCTCAGTGAATTTTTGTTTGAGATAGGACCCTTGTTCAAAGTAATCTGATTCCCTGGTACAGTTCCTGCGAAGGCGGCAGAACGGGCTCTTAGGAATATTATTAATCCACCTTGAGTGATGGCAACTGTGGACTTGTTATATTTTTTGGTATTAAATGTGGCCCTCGTGGTGGGACAATGTTAAATCTAGAAATGATAATTAAAACAAATGGGCGTCGGTGCTGCGCTGTTTGAAAGAGAACCAAGTAATCAAAGAAAGAATACTGCTAAAGGTAGCAGTACAAATAAATCAACATTGTAAATAGTAAGTGTGTGATAAAATGACTGGTAACAAAGTGCAAAGTGCAAAAAAAGATAAGGTGAAAACACAACAAGTAAAGGTAGCAGTGCACAAGCAAATGAATAAATAAATGAACAAAACTAGATCAATAATGTAAACAATATCCACAGTATGTTGTAAAGTGACTGATTTCAAAGTGCAAAATAAATGATGTTGAAACACTAGAATATTTCTTCTGTAAATACGATGAGTGCAAATATAAATGTGCAAAATAAACTGTGCAAAAAAAAGAAAGTCTCTCAGTGCAGAGTGCAAATAAGTTAGTGCAAAAAGGCAATACAGTCCATTCTTCTGTGTGCAAAGGATGTCAAGGTGCAAACACAAGGTGCCAATGAATAGTAAACTTCTCTTCGTGCAAAAACACACACTGGTAGCAATTGCCTCTTACCTTGTGGTAATGAGGTTACTGCATGTGTATACAAATCTGTAAGATTCACTTCTTCCTTCTACCATAGTGCTGGGCCACTGTAGATCTAGAAATGTCTTTGTCTCTCGGTAGATGCAAGGGAGATATCAGAAAAGAGAGGGGGTCTGGATTGTGTAGTATTTTAAATAAACTTAGCTTTTATTAATAACAACAATGAGGGTATTCAAATACAATCATAGGATAATGCACAGAACTCCACGAGCGGCAAGCTCGTCTGCCAGCGTCAATACGGGTGCCTTTCCGTCCCTACATGTGGGGATCCCCTGATGAAGTCACGTGACAGCGACGCCACATGTAGGGATGGAAAGGCACCTGTTTTGACGCTGGCAGACGAGCTTGCCGCTCGTGGAGTTCTGTGCATTATCCTATGATTGTATGTGTATGTGCACTGAGAGACTGTTTGCTGGTTTTTGCACAGTTCATTTTGCATTTTGCACATTTATATTTGCACTCATCATATTTACAGAAGAAATATTCTAGTGTTTCAACATCATTTATTTTGCACTTTGCACTTTGAAATCAGTCACTTTACAACCCACTGTGGATATTGTTTACATTATTGATCTATTTTTGTTCATTTATTTATTCATTTGCATGTGCACCTCTGCCTTTAGCAGTACACGGTTTTTTTTTCTACAGAAGAATTATTGTTGTGTTTTCATTTTATCTTTTTTGCACTTTGCACTTTGTTACCAGTCACTTTACCACACACTGGGGGTTATTTACGAAAGGCAAATCCACTTTGCACTGCAAGTGCACTTGAAAGTGCCCTGAAAGGGCACTTGGAAGTGCAGTCGCTCTAAATCTAAGATCTGAAATGAGGGGAAGCTCTGCTGATTTCATAATCCAATCATGTGCAAGCTAAAATGCTGTTTTTTTTTTTATTTCCTTGCATGTCCCCCTCGGATCTACAGCGACTTTACTTCCAAGTGCCCTTTCAGTGCACTGTCAAGTGCACTTGCAGTGCAAAGTGGATTTTAATTTAGTAAATAAACCCCACTGTGGTTATTATTTACACTGTTAATTTTTCTGTTCTGTTACCTTTAGCAGTATTCTTTCTCTGATTACTTGGTTCTCTTTTAAACAGCACAGCACCAACCCCCATTTGTTTTAATATTCTTACGGGTATGGTTTTACCCTTATTCGGTGCTTGCAGCAGTTTTTTATATACCTTTAATTTCCAACATAGTAGCGCAGGAATATATATACACTCTAGAAATGATAATTGTTGAGAATCCTGTTCTGAAGTGAAAGATAAACTGTATGTGTTGTTGTTGCAATGCTGTAAGAATTCTATGAAAAGGTCCATAAACCTATTCCCTTGGGATTTTTTTTTACCAAAAACATGTAGCAGAATACATATTGGCCTAAATTGATGAAGAAATTAGATTTTTTTAATTTTTTTATTGGATATGTTTTATAGCAGAAAGTAAAAAATATTGTTTTTTTTTTTCTAAATTGTCGGCATTTCTTGTTTATAGCGCAAAAAATAAAAACCGTAGAGGTGATCAAATACGACCAAAAGAAAGCTCTATTTGTGGGGAACAGTGTCGCATGACAGCGCAGTTGTCAGTTAAACCAACACAGTGCCGTATCGCAAAAAATGGCCTGGTCAAGAAGGGGGTAAAACCTTCTGGAGCTGAAGTAGTTAAAGCACTTGGGCTCTCACACTGGGGCTGCAGGGGAGGTGTTTTTCAGGAGCTATTTTTAGCCCAAAAGCGTCTGAAAAACGCCCCAGTGTGAAAGGGGTGTAAGTGTTTGCATGGTTTAGGCCAGTGATGGTGAATCTTGGCACCCCAGATGTTTTGAAACTACATTTCCCATGATACTCTGCAGTGTAATTGAGCATCATGGGAAATGTAGTTTCAAAACATCTGGGGTGCCAAGGTTTGCCATCACTGGTTTAGGCAATAGTGCATCTTTAAAGATATTACAAATTTAGGAGGGTTATTTTAGATCAAAACTGTACTGCAAACCAATAAAGAATTATTTGTGTTTCTGCTTTAATAGTATTATTATTATTATAATACAGCCCCAACAGTTTGCACATGTTCCCCCACCCCTCCCCTACCAGCCACAGTACTACTGGCTTCCCTCTGTTCCTGCCAGCTGCTGCGGGCACAGGGCACCATCAGATGGTGAGTGGGGGAAGGGGGTGGGGGGAGGTAAATATACTTACCAGCCTCCTCTTTTCCTTAATGAGCACTGCAAGGGATCAGTGCCGATCACTCACAGTGTTCATTCATAACTGAAGAATAGTAAACTGTGAATAAACAGGAGGCCTCAGAGCACTTCCTATTCATTCATCTCCAGTGCAGCTGAAGCTGCTGAGAAAAGAATTGCAAGGGATCAGTGCCGATCACTCACAGTGTTCATTCATAACTGAAGAATAGTAAACTGTGAATAAACAGGAGGCCTCAGAGCACTTCCTATTCTTTCATCTCCAGTGCAGCTGAAGCTGCTGAGAAAAGAATTGGGGAATCTATGTCCCCAGTCCCTTTCTCTCTCCCAAAAGTGAAACATCAGCGGTCTGTTTAGATTTTCTTACTATGCCCAGCTGCACCAGATTCTGTGTGCACTTATTTTAGTAAATCTCCCCCAATATGTGTATTGTGGTGTGCTGTAGTGTGTTGTGCATTGCGCTCGGCAGTACAATGCACTGGGTTGCTATTCTCAGTGAATGCCTCTATAATGAACTGTACAAAGAGCAGGTGCATTATCATTCATTGCAGAACCACATGTTAACACGCGTGTTTTAGCACTCGTTTAGTGCACAAGTTTGAATGTGCACTTAAATATTCATGGATATTGCTTTGCCCAGTTAGGGCCCATTCACATTTGTGCTCTATGTGCACTGCATTTGGTCTATTAACAAAGCGCATGGTATTCACAATGCACCTACGCATGCCCATTTAATGCACTGCCGTGGCTTGGGCTGGTATTAATAGGCCACAAATCAGCACTTAAAGCACAAAGTGAATAACAGGAAATTGTTACTCATAATATGCACAATCAACATTGTATTTATGATTTTACCCAACTTCGGGACAACTATGCCACCACTCTACGTAGTATTTTACATTATGTAAAAAACAGCAATAAACACCCATCAGAAGTTGTAACAATTCCACATATTATCCAAAGCAAAACAAAAGTGTGCATACCCTCAAGGATGCTGATTAATTCTTGGAACCATTTTCCAATAATTGATACTGATACTGTACCAACAATATTGCACATTAACATATATTGTCACTTCACGACAATTGTTGCAATATATGTTAATATTCAATATTGTTTGATGTTATTTGCTCTGTATTCAGATGATACATTATGTGGTGAATGTATTGGGGTGTGATATATTACTCTTTGCATACGTGAGGTTTGTCAGGTTACTACTGGGTTAAGGTGACTAAAGCCCCATACACACGGTCGGATTTTCCGATGGATTCTGTCCTATTGGACAATGTTGTCGGAAATTCCGACCGTGTGTAGGCACCATCGGACAGTTTCCATCGGATTGTCCGATGGACAAAGTTCTATCTCCTGCTCTATAAATATTCCGACAACAAAGTCCGATCACACCAATTCCGATCGTGTGTAGCGAATTCCGACGGACAAAGTGCCACGCATGCTCAGATCACATTACAAGACCAAAGCTATTGGCTACTAGCCTCTACGTAGTCCCGTCGTAGGCAACAAACGTCACCACGTTCAGAATGATCGGATTTTTCGACAACTTTGTCCGACCGTGTGTATGCAACACTAGTGTCGGACTAAATCCATCGGACCAAATCCGATGGATTTGGTGGTCGGATTTTCCGACCGTGTGTATGGGGCTTAAGATGAATTATTTTGCATTCATTTATTTTAGAGGTAGGGAGTATTTCGTCATTTGTATGGTTAGGCACTGGTGTGGAATGAGAAAACCTGGCACACAGTCAGTGTTAATTAATACGGACTAATTATCATGGCAGCAAGGTATTACATGATATTCATATGAAAGGGAATATATGTGTGCTTTTTGCCTTTAGCACAGCTAATGCATTTTCTGGCTAGTGTTTACTAGCCATTTTTTTAATTTATTACTAGAATACAAAAGGGTTTTTTAAAGGGGTTGCTATTAGCAGGCTATAGTGCTATGCTAGATGTTAGATTAGGAATACAAAGTTAACATAATAGTAGTTTTATTTTTGGGAGTGTTGAACAGAGAGCTGTGATTTTGAAAAAGTTTGTATTTTTAATATGCCACATATATTTTAATATATATTGTGAAAAGCTCCCTAGACATTCAAATATTCATCTTTAAGTGTTAATTAAATCCATTTTGCATAAATCAGTTTATGAAAATGTTGTTAGTTAAAAATGCTGACCTTTTTAAGTAAGTTGTAGTTCACTAAGCACTGCCATGCCTGTCTGAAAATTCTGGTTTGTCTGCAGCCCTCGAGGACTGGAGTTGTGCAGCCCCAATCTTGGCACAAAATTATTTGCTGCATTATTATAAAATAATAATTCAATAACTGTTATGTAATTGCTACATGTAGCTACTAGATGGTGCTATATACCAATAATACATTTTGCACAGAAACACAAAAACGTTTAGAGCAACTGATTTAGAGAGTACTGAAGGATGTCACAAATAGTCCATGGATTAAAAATAGAAACATTTTAAATACATTCTGTTATAGTGTTAAAAATGTATATTGAAATGTTTAACAAAATGTTAACTTTTAAGTTGTTATCAGCGCCTTCAACACTATAAACAGGACGGGTCATGACATAATTCACTGAATGATGAAAATTATTGAAAAATTTGTATATTGTATTGCTGATCTTCCATATGGTTACATGCAATGATCATTCAGGCACAAGTTGAGATGGGAACTAATTTGAAAAAGTAAAATATAATGTAATATAATGCAACAGATTTATCATGCCTGGTTTACAATATGTTTTCCTTGTTGCAAACTTTTTTGCATGTTCACCATATAAGCAACGTAAGTTAAACATCCTGCATATATTGTGAATGCAAACAGTGACTACAGTCACCTTTGCAAATCAATCATCTCAAAGGTTCACATGCCTCTTCTCATCTGTGATCCATGAAGTTCTTAAGCATACTGAAAGCTGAAACATTTCAGTCGATTTAAAGCAGTTTGGCAAGCAACATTAGATTGTATAACTGGAACTACACAACAAATGAGGACATTTTATTTATTTTATATATATATATATATATATATATATATATACAGTGCCAATCCTGACCTCCCTGGGGCCCTAAGCAAAATTCTGCTAAGGGGCCCTCTACTTGACCCGTGATGCTGTGAGCTATGTAAACCATTTGCCATTGCCACACAGTCACACCTGACACTTCAGCGCTCCCAATACAATCCTCCCTCCTTTAAACAAAACAGTCAAAGAATAAGTACAACAATATAGAACAGACATTATATATTTATCTTTACATATCTGAGTGTGGATCCCCCACTTACACCAGGGTCCCCAGAGAGCCCCCCCTTACACCAGGGTCCCCAGAGAGCCCCCCCCTTACACCAGGGTCCCCAGAGAGAGCCCCCCCTTACATCAGGGTCCCCAAAGCACCCCCTTACATCAGGGTCCCAAGAGCCCCTCCTTACATCAGGATCCCCAGAGAGACACCCCTTACTTCAGGATCCCCAGAGAGCCCCCCCCCCCCCTTACATCAGGATCCCCAGAGAGCACCCCCCTTACATCAGGGTCCCCAGAGAGCACCCCCTTACATTAGGGTCCCCAGAGAGCACCCCCTTACATCAGGGTCCCCAGAGAGCATCCCTATAAAGCCCCTCCTTACATCGGGGTCCCCAGAGAGCCCCCCATACATCAGTGTCCTCAGAGAGCCTCCCTACTTACATCAGGGTCTGCAGCATTGCCCTTTAGATCAGAGTTCCCCCTTGCACTGTAAGGTGGAATCCTGCATACTATGATGTAAAGGGGAACTCTGGGAATGTGGGGAGGACTCTGGTGACCAGAGAAAGAAAACACTAAGGTAAGGGGGTTTACTGAGGGGGAAACCTTTATATCAGTGCCCCCTTACAATATTGTATTGACCCCCCCTAGACTGGCCTGGCGGTGCTGTCACTGACCTCCTCTCAGGTGCATCATGCAGGGCTCAGTCAATCGGCTCCAGCTTGGTGGCTCTGGTTTTATCCCATAGTTTCCTCTCCACAGTCCATACATGTCTGACTTCTCCCATGACCCCCATCCTGGTTGCGCTCCCTCTCTTGACTCAGGGGAGGTCAGAGGCTGTGGATGGGACAACAGGAGAGTTCAGAGGCTGTGGATGGGACAACAGGAGAGTTCAGAGGCTGTGGGGGGAGCAACAGGAGAGGTCAGAGGCTGCGGGGGGCAACAGGAGAGGTCAGAGGCTGCGGGGGGGGGCAACAGGAGAGGTCAGAGGCTGCGGGGGGGGCAACAGGAGAGGTCAGAGGCTGTGGGGGCAACAGGAGAGGTCCGAGGCTGCGAAGGGGGGGCAGGAGTTCCGAGGCTGCGAAGGGGGGGACAGGAGGTCAGAGGCTGCAAGGGGGGGACAGGAGGTCAGAGGCTGCGAGGGGGGGGCAGGAGGTCAGAGGCTGCGAGGGGGGGCAGGAGGTCAGAGGCTGCGAGGGGGGGACAGGAGGTCAGAGGCTGCGAGGGGGGGACAGGAGGTCAGAGGCTGCGAGGGGGGACAGGAGGTCAGAGGCTGCGAGGGGGGGGACAGGAGGTCAGAGGCTGCGAGGGGGGGACAGGAGGTCAGAGGCTGCGAAGGGGGGGCAGGAGGTCAGAGGCTGCAAGGGGGGGCAGGAGGTCAGAGGCTGCAAGGGGGGGGACAGGAGGTCAGAGGCTGCAAGGGGGGGGACAGGAGGTCAGAGGCTGCGAGGGGGGGCAGGAGGTCAGAGGCTTTGAGGGGGGAGGGGGGACAGGTGGTCAGAGGCTGCGAGGGGGCCCAGGAGGTCAGAGGCTGTGGAGGGGACGTTTTATTTTTGAAAAATGGCGCCTATCGGCGCCATTGTGTCACTGCGCATGGGGACGCTGTCGCCGCTGTGAGGGCAGCGGCGCCTGAAAAAAAGATGGCCGCGGGGCTGACATGCAACTGTTGCCGCTGCTCTGCAATTTTTGGAAAGGCGGGTGCATGCGCAGTTGCATGTCGGCCCCGCGGCCATCTTTTTTTCAGGCGCCGCTGCCCTCGCGGCAGCGGCCCCAGGGGCCCCCGAGCAGAGCCGATCCGCCCTTGGGGGGATCGGCTCTGTATATATATGTGTGTGTGTGTGTGTATATATATGTGTGTGTGTGTGTGTGTATATATATATATATATATATATATATATATACACACACACACACACACACACACACACACACACACACACACACACACACACAGCTTTAAAAAAGTGTTCATACCCCTTGAAATTTTCCACATTTAGTCATGTTACAACCAAAAACATAAATGTATTTTATTGGGATTTTATGTGCTAGACCAACACCAAATTACATATCATTGTGAAGTGGAAATGATAAATGGTTTTCCAAATTTTTTACAAATAAATATCTGAAAAGTGTGGTGTGCATTTGTATTCAGCCCCCTTTACTCTGATACCCCTAACTAAAATCTGGTAAATAGATACCCAAAATGTCAAGCATTAAAAGAGTGTGCATCCTGAAAACAGCGAAAAAACATCAATAGCCTATATTTTCCATAGACTGTGCTTTAAAGGCCCCTACAGATCATCAGTTTAGTATTACCCATTAGCTCTGGTGCTACAATTATTGATCTCACTCGTGTGCACTATGATATGTAAAGTGTGTAACACAACTAATCATCCGTTTGCCCATAGGAATGCACTGCTGTCTGTTTTTCTGTCAATGAACGGATGAAAAACGGATATATGAAACTTCCATGTTAAAGGGGCCTAGGTATGGACCAGGCTTTAGCAACGTAAATGTTCATTTGGTTTAGATAATCAAATAAAACTGTGTACACTGCAATAATTTAATCATGTGTAAGGCAACATTTGGGTTATTCAAAATTAACACAGCTTCACTTTATTAACCACCTGATTACTTTGCACTTAAACCCCCCTCGTGACCAGACCAATTTTCAGCTTTCAGTGCTCTCACACTTTGAATGACAATTACTCAGTCATGCAACACCATACTCAAATGTTTTTTTTGTCCTTTTTTTCCCACAAACAGAGCTTTCTTTTGGTGGTATTTGATCACCTCTGGGTTTTTTATATTTTGCGCTATAAATGAAAAAAGACGGAAAATTTTGAAAAAAAATGATTTTTTCTTTGTTTCTGTGATAAAATTTTGCAAATTAGCAATTTTTCTTCATTAATTTTGGCCACAATTTATACTGCTACATATCTTTGGTAAAAATAACCCAAATTTTTGGATATTATGTGGTCTGTGTGAAAGTTATAGAGTCTACAAACTATGGTGCAAATCATAAAAAAAAGATCATGTCTGATGTACTGAGGCTTATCTCATTTCTTTAGACCCTAACAAGCCAGGAGAGTACAAATGCCCCCCAAATGACCCCTTTTTGGAAAGTAGACATTCCAGGGTATTAGGTAAGGGGCATGGTGAGTTATTAGAAGTTGTCATTTTTTTCCCACAATTCTTTGCAAAATTAAGATTTTATTTAATTTTTATTTTTTTTCACAAAATTGTCATTGTAATAGCTCATTTCTCTCACATGGAATATGCATACCACAAATCACACCCCAAAATACATTCTGCCACTCCTCCTGAGTATTACGATACCACATGTGTGAGACTTTTTCACTACCTGGCCACATACAGAGGTCCAACATGCAGGAAGAACCATCAGGTGTTCAAGGAGCATAAATTACCCATCTAACTTGTTGACTACCTATTACAATTTTGAAGGCCCTAGAGCACCAGGACAATGGAAACGCCGATAAAATGACCCCATTTTGGAAAGCTAACACCCCAACGTATAATCTATGAGGCATAATGAGTCTTTTGAACGGTTCATTTTTTTCCAGAAGTTTTTGGAAAATGTGGAAAAAAAAATGAAAACGCATTTTTTTTTTTTTTACACAAAGTTGTCGGTTTATAAGATATTTCCAACACATAGCATTTACATAGCAAAAATAACACCCCAAAATACATTCTGCTACTCCTCCTGAGTATAACGATACCACATGTGTGAGACTTTTATACAGCTTGACCACATACAAAGGCTTAACATTGAAGTATCACCTTCAGGCATTCTAGGAGCATAAATCGCACATTTCATTTCTCAACCACCTATTACACTTTTGAAGGCCCTGGAGCACCAGGACAATGGAAACGCACATAAAATGACCCCATTTTGGAAAGCTAACACCCCAACGTATAATCTATGAGGCATAATGAGTCTTTTGAACGGTTCATTTTTTTCCAGAAGTTTTTGGAAAATGTGGAAAAAAATGAAAACGCATTTTTTTTTTTTTACACAAAGTTGTCGGTTTATAAGATATTTCCAACACATAGCATTTACATAGCAAAAATAACACCCCAAAATACATTCTGCTACTCCTCCTGAGTATAACGATACCACATGTGTGAGACTTTTATACAGCTTGACCACATACAAAGGCTTAACATTGAAGTATCACCTTCAGGCATTCTAGGAGCATAAATCGCACATTTCATTTCTCAACCACCTATTACACTTTTGAAGGCCCTGGAGCACCAGGACAATGGAAACGCACATAAAATGACCCCATTTTGGAAAGCTAACACCCCAACGTATAATCTATGAGGCATAATGAGTCTTTTGAACGGTTCATTTTTTTCCAGAAGTTTTTGGAAAATGTGGAAAAAAATAACACCCAAAAATGCATTCTGCTACTCCTCCTGAGTATGGCGATACCACACTTTTACACAGCCTGGCCACATGCAGAGGCCCAACATGCAAGGAACACTGTCAGGTGTTCAAGGGACACATAGCATGCACATACCAAGAATTACACCCCAAAATACATTATGCTGAGAAAAGGGTAAACAAAAGCTTACCTGTGGTTGTAGTAGCGCAGTTGTCCACAGGAGGATAGCACTGGTCCAGGCAGCAGGCAGGGACTTGGTCAGCAACAGCGAACACAATTTTTCAGGCAGCAGGCAGGGATACTGTTCATATACAGTCCAGGGTCAGTGCAGAGATATTGTCAGCAGTGCCAAAAATATTGGTCCTGGTAGTAGGCAGGTCCATGTGGTGTGGTTAGTGCGACAGACAGAGGCATGACGGCAGTAAGTCCTACAGGCAGCAGGCAGTGCAAGTAGGGCCTCGTTCAGGACAGAATGGGGACAGGGGTAGAGGCTTCTCCCACCCAAATCTCTTTGAAGCCTCCGAGCCTCCAGACCCTAATCTAGGATTGAGAAAACAAAGAAAATAGTTTTCTTCATCCAGAAAAACTATTCTGGAGCCCCTCACATATGTGAGACCCCTGTGTTAAATCCCACTAGTCCAGTAGCAGGGTACAAGATCAGTCCAAGAGGCAGGCAAATATCATGGTCAAACAGTCCAGGGTCAGTTCCAGATCAGGCAGCGGTATGTACAGAATCGGCAGGCAGAAGTATGGTCGAAAAACAGTCCAGGGTCAGTTCCAGATCAGGCAGCGGTATGTACAGAATCGGCAGGCAGAAGCGTGGTCAAATAACAAGCCAGGGTCATTTACAGAGCAGGCAGTGGCATAAGGGGTGTGACGGTGTGTAAAGGGAGGAACTAAAAATTTACTGAAGAATGGTAACGGCGAAAACAGTCACCTATGCAGAGGCCTGGTTGGGAAGGACATTCTGCACAATAGTAAGATGTGTCTCTTCTGACTCCTGCTCTGGTACACACCTTACATCTTTTTTGACGTCTTTGTCCTGTTGGTTTGGGAGGGATTTTATCAGGAAAGTGGCGCTCGGAGAGTCGACTAAGGACATCTGATCTGATATTTTCTGGTGGGCCGTTTGGGAATATAAGGGCAGCGTAAACTTCCTCCTGGTAGCCATAGAAGCGTTTGGGGTTTTGGGTGGATTTGCGGTAAAGTACAAATGTATTGTATAAGGCCAATTGAAAAAGGTAGATCGCAACTTTTTTGTACCAGTAGCATGTCCGTCTTATGGCAAGGTACGGATCCATCATTTGATCATTATAGTGTATATATATATATATATATCTATATATATATATATATTGTGGATAGAAGACAACATATATACATCCCTTCTGTCCCTCCACTTCACTGCCAGAATCTCCTTATTCCGCAAACTTGCCGCTTCTCCTTTTCTCAAAGTCTTGTTCACAAGACTTTGAGGAAAGCCCTTCCGATTCTTCTTTAGAGTGCCACATGCTGGCGTCTTCATCCGGTGGAGGTTGTGGAACAGGGGCAGGGATGTGTAGAAGTTGTCTACATACAGGTGGTAGCCTTTATCCAGTAGGGGGTAGGCAAGGTCCCAAACAACTTTCCCGCTGGATCCTAAGTAATCCGGGCAATTAGGGGGCTGCAGCTGGGTGTCCTTCCCTTCGTACACTATAAATGAATATGTGTACCCTGTGGCTCGGTCACACAATTTGTACAACTTCACCCCGTAGCGGGCCCTTTTGCTGGGGATATATTGCTTAATTTTAAGCCTGCCGCAAAATTTTATGAGGGACTCATCCACACATATATGTTGGTCCGGGATAAACAGCTGGGAGAATGCTTGAGAAAAATGATTTAGAAGTGGCCGAATTTTGTAAAGTCTGTCGTATTTTGGGTCATTTCGGGGAGGGCACTAGGAATTGTTACTGAAATGTAGGAACCTCATTATCATCTGATACCTGGATCTGGGCATTACAGCGGAGTAGAGCGGCATGTGGTGGAGGGGGTTGGTTGACCAATAGGTACGCACTTGATTTTTTTTGTCGAGTCCCATATTGAGTGTGAGGCCTAAAAAAACCTTGAACTCCTCCACCGTTAGGTCTCTTCATTCATAGGGACGGACATAATATGAGGTTGGGTTTTGCAAAATAAATTGCTGGGCATAAAGATTGCACTGGGCCACGATTGATCCTAACAAGTCCTCCGTAAAAATTAAATGAAAAAAAACGATTGGGGTAAAATTCTCCGTGTCCACCTGGACTCCTGGCTGGGCAGTGAAAGGGGGAATGTTGGCTTCTCCTGAATTAGGAGGAAGCCACAAAGGGTACTGAAGGGCATAGGGAAGGCTGGATCGGGTCCTAACCCTTTGGGGCTGAGGTGACACCCCACTGGTACTTGGACTTTCTTGTACTGCGGTGCTGGTAGATGGCACTGCGGTGCTGGTAGGTGGCACTGCGGTGCTGGTAGGTGGCACTGCGGTGCTGGTAGGTGGCACTGCACTGCTGGTGTCCCTCCACTTCACTGCCAGAATCTCCTTATTCCGCAAACTTGCCGCTTCTCCTTTTCTCAAAGTCTTGTTCACAAGACTTTGAGGAAAGCCCTTCCGATTCTTCTTTAGAGTGCCACATGCTGGCGTCTTCATCCGGTGGAGGTTGTGGAACAGGGGCAGGGATGTGTAGAAGTTGTCTACATACAGGTGGTAGCCTTTATCCAGTAGGGGGTAGGCAAGGTCCCAAACAACTTTCCCGCTGGATCCTAAGTAATCCGGGCAATTAGGGGGCTGCAGCTGGGTGTCCTTCCCTTCGTACACTATAAATGAATATGTGTACCCTGTGGCTCGGTCACACAATTTGTACAACTTCACCCCGTAGCGGGCCCTTTTGCTGGGGATATATTGCTTAATTTTAAGCCTGCCGCAAAATTTTATGAGGGACTCATCCACACATATATGTTGGTCCGGGATAAACAGCTGGGAGAATGCTTGAGAAAAATGATTTAGAAGTGGCCGAATTTTGTAAAGTCTGTCGTATTTTGGGTCATTTCGGGGAGGGCACTAGGAATTGTTACTGAAATGTAGGAACCTCATTATCATCTGATACCTGGATCTGGGCATTACAGCGGAGTAGAGCGGCATGTGGTGGAGGGGGTTGGTTGACCAATAGGTACGCACTTGATTTTTTTTGTCGAGTCCCATATTGAGTGTGAGGCCTAAAAAAACCTTGAACTCCTCCACCGTTAGGTCTCTTCATTCATAGGGACGGACATAATATGAGGTTGGGTTTTGCAAAATAAATTGCTGGGCATAAAGATTGCACTGGGCCACGATTGATCCTAACAAGTCCTCCGTAAAAATGAAATGAAAAAAAACGATTGGGGTAAAATTCTCCGTGTCCACCTGGACTCCTGGCTGGGCAGTGAAAGGGGGAATGTTGGCTTCTCCTGAATTAGGAGGAAGCCACAAAGGGTACTGAAGGGCATAGGGAAGGCTGGATCGGGTCCTAACCCTTTGGGGCTGAGGTGACACCCCACTGGTACTTGGACTTTCTTGTACTGCGGTGCTGGTAGATGGCACTGCGGTGCTGGTAGGTGGCACTGCGGTGCTGGTAGGTGGCACTGCGGTGCTGGTAGGTGGCACTGCACTGCTGGTGGATGCCACTGCCTCACTAGAATGCCTTTGTTTGGCGGGCCGAGCAACTTCATCCTCTGAGTAGTCTCTCAGTGTTTCACTACTGAGGACTGGCTCATAATTCGGGTCAGATTCGGAACCGGAATTTAAAATGGAATCCGACATAGAGAGCTCCCCGTTGCTCTCGCCGGGCGTGGAAAGAATTTGGTATGCCTCCTCGGCAGAAAAACATCTTTTAGACATTTTTGCTGGTGTGCACTGATGAAGCAGCGCAGATGTGATCTGATGAGGCGGCACAGGTGGGCACAGATATGCACTAATGAGGTGTCACAGGTGGGCACAGATATGCACTAATGAGGCGGCACAGGTGGGCACAGATATGCACTGATGTGGTGGCACAGGTGGGCACTGATAGGCACTGATGAGTCGGCACTGATGAGTCGGCACAGATGTGCACTGATTTATTGCACAGATGTGTACTGATTGCACAGATGTGGCACAGATGGGCACAGTTGAGGTGGCACAGGTGGGCACAGTTGAGGTGGCACAGATGGGCACAGATGAGGCGGCACTGATGGGCAGCGATTGGTACAGATGGGCACTGATGAGGTGGCACTGATGAGGTGGCACCGATGGGCACTGATATGGCACAGATGCGCACTGATCGCACACTGCACAGACAGGCACAGATGGGCAGGCGGGCACAGGCGGGCACAGATGGGCACAGATGGCACAAGTGGGCAAAGATGCACAGAGCTGGGCACAGGTGGCACTAGCTGTGTGTACTAATAGTGACTGTGGGCACTGATTTGGGCACTTTTTGGGCACACTTTTATTTTTTTATAAAGCTGATGACTCACTGACACTGAGATGGCTTCTCTCTCCTCACTCGCTGTCTCGGTGTGAGGAGAGAGAAAGCCGGCAATGAGAGATGATCTCATATGTTTACATTTGAGATCATCTCTCATTGGAGGAGGCGATCGCGCTGTAAACGGCCGCTGTGATTGGCCGTTTACAACGATCTGTGATTGGCTGTGTCCAGGGGACACGGCCAACACAGATTTTCCCCGCTGCGCGCTCACGAGAGCGCACGGGGAGCCAGGAAAGGGGACGACGTCAATAGACGTAGTCCCGGCATATGAGATCCGCGCTGAAGCCGTCAATCGGCTATAGCGCGGATCTCAGGTGGTTAATTTAGCTCATTTGTAGTGAGTTAGCCCCATTGCCTCAGCACCTGTTCATCATTCTGATGGATTTCTGTCGGATGTTTAAGTGCATGAAAACTTGCAAATCTCCACTTGTTTAGGAATGCCTCCAAAAAATTTCTAAAAAGGATGGTAAGGAAGCAGAAAATTAAAGTAGTAGTAATGTAAAGTAGAAAAAGTAGAAAAAAAAACAGAGAATGATAGTGAAAATGTTTACCATTGACTTTGTTTATAAATGAAAATACAGTAAAGTTAATTAATTCAATATAACTTTTTCTTCTTTTTATTGGGGGGGGGGGGGGGGGGGGGGTCATTTGCCATAACGTACTAGTATGCACAGCATACCTGCACATTATGGCTCACTTTCCCTATAGTGTGCCCTTCAACAGTGATGCAAAGTGATTGCATTCCCCCTGCTGTTAATATATTTTTCAAATTTTCTTCCAGATTGGTGTTTGTTAACAGATGGTGGGAATGAGCCAGCAGTTTGCACAGCCCTGTGTGAGGGGCAAAAATAGGATCTCCTAAAATTATAAAATATTCAATCTCCTAGCAGTTTTTATCATATTACTTTAGTTACATTTATCCTCTTCCTGTCTGTGCTATAGCCGAATGACGGCTACAGCGTGGAACAACTTTGCCGGGGAGGGCGTCAATAGACATCCTCCCATGCTCG
This sequence comes from Lithobates sylvaticus, assembly GCA_028564925.1. Classification (NCBI taxonomy): domain Eukaryota; kingdom Metazoa; phylum Chordata; class Amphibia; order Anura; family Ranidae; genus Lithobates; species Lithobates sylvaticus. The sequence goes on from CM053026.1 coordinate 381,462,924, forward strand.
AGTGGCCTGCGCGCCCCCTGCAGGGCACGTGCGTGGTGCGCTCTGTGATCAGAGTCTATGAGACTCAGCTGATCCCAAACCCTTACCACGTGATCAGCTATCAGCCAATGACAGCTGATCATGTGATGTAAACAGAGCCGGTAATCATCTATTTTTTCTCTTCACGCTGATAGTGTGAGGAGAAAAAAAAAGATGATCACTGGCGGCTGTCATAGGGACATAGGTCCAGATCGTGGAGAGCCTCTGCAGAGTTATCTGTGCCCACCTGTGCCACCTACCAGTGCACAACCAGTGCACAACAGTGCCAGTATCACCCATCAGTGCCCACAGTGTCACCTATCAGTGCCCACAGCGCCACCTATAAATGTCACCAATCAGTGCCCCATCACCAGTGCTGCCTATCAATGCCACCTACCAGTGCCCATCAGTGCCATCTACCAGTGCCACCTATCAGTGCCATCTATCAGTGCCACCTATCAGGGCCCATCAGTGCCACCTTACCTGTGCCTATCAGTGCAGCCTATCAGTGCTCATCAGTGCAGCCTATCAGTGCCCATCAGTGCAGCCTCATCAGCGCATATCAATGAAGGAGAAAAATTACCTGTTTGCAAAATTTTACACCAAACTATGAAACATGTTTTTCTTTTTTTTCAAAATGATCTGTCTTTTTTGCCCTTTTTAGCAAAAACATAAAAACCCCAGTGGTGATTAAATACCTCCAAAAGAAAGCTCTATTTGTGTGAAAAAAATTATAAAAATTTCATTTGGGTACAGTATAGTATGACTGCCCAATTGTCAATCAAAGTGTGACAGCGCTAAAAGCTGAAAATTGGCCTGGGCAGGAGGGGGGTTTAAGTGCCCAGTAAGCCAGTGGTTAAAGTGGAATTCCACCCTAAAAAAAAATATTTCATTTATGTGCATAAAAAACAATTTTTTTTTTTTACTCACCTCTAAATGCCTGTTGCTAGGGGGTCCCTCGTAGTCTGCCTCCTTCAGCACCTGGGCTCTTGACGTCACTTCCCTCGGCGCAGGAAGGGAGATAAGCTCTCTCCCCTCCCTCTTGTCAATCATCTGGGACACACACAGGTCCCAGATGATTGAGCAGCCAAACACGGTAAGCGGCACTGCTCGCACATGCGCAGTGGGTGCCTGGCTGTGAAGCCACAGCCGGGCGCCCACAGTTACAATACGCCGCCGAGCATCGCTGGACCCTGGGACAGGTAAGTGTCCGATTATTTAAAGGTCAGCAGCTGCAGTATTTGTAGTTGCTGACTTTTTTTAAGCGGATCACCACTTTAAGATACACCAAACAATTGTCTGAATTTAGAAAATAGCACTTCCAGCAATTTTCAAGTGATTTCTTTTTTTCACCAAGTTTCACTCAGAAGAGATTTTGAAAGCCATGGTATGAAATAGGTTTCAAATCAAAAATGTGTGTTTACCAGATGAAACATACACTTGAAAAGAACTCTCTGCTGGTCTTTTTTTCTGAGGGCTTATTATACTTCTATCTGGGTTTAACTACTGCTTATTTTCCTGTTGTGTTTTATTTGCAGTTTTATAAAATATTTGCCAGTGTTCAGACATACTACATTGACCAGTAGCAATATACATAAGTGGCCAGCTTGTGGCAGGAGCTGCAGGACTAACATACAATGAACATCAGTGGTGTGTGCTTAGCAGGGCTAAACTATGGAGGAATAATTGCCATTGTGTCCTAATTAAACCCCTTTTGGTCTTTATGTCTTCTACTATACACTTGAACTATTTAAAGAACTTACTAAGTCGAGTTTTCAACTTTTGAAATGTTCACTGTTTTACTATACTATTCACTGTAGGGCACACCTAATAATCAAATTTAGACTCTAATATAAGAAACAATGAAAGGTTTTCAAAAAACATATCAATAGTCACTTTATATAGTTATTCAATTAGTTAGTTAATTTATTGAAGTTCATAAGGAGTAAATACTCTCCACACACATTACAATCTGACCATGCAATCTTTGTACATAACAAAAGTGATGAGTGATAAGTGGTGGGAATGCAGTCTGAATGCATTCACATGCAGGTTGAATGTAAACTGGACCCGCACCCAGTCTGTTCAGCAAACAAGCAAACAGATTGTCCATATTTGGCCAATTTGCCTGCCCATCCAAACCTCTGGCTAATTAAGTTGTAAGTCCATAAATGACAGATCCCAGGCTAGTTTGTGTACAAACATCAGCCGGTTTGGGGAGCTGTCATTTTTGCATCAGTAACACTACCACCACTAAATTACAGTTCTACAACAGCTTCCATTTGTAAACAAATCTCCCAGGGATACTGGGTGACATCACTGACCAAATATGGTCATGACCTTGCTTGGTCAATGATGTCACCTAGGATACAGTGCCTTGAAAAAGTATTCATACCCCTTGACATTTTCCACATTTTGTCATGTTACAACAACCAAAAACGTAAATGTATTTTATTGTGATTTTATGTGATAGACCAACCCAAACTGGTACATTATTGTGAAATGGAAGGGAAATTATATAATGGTTTTCAAAATTTTGTACAAATAAATATCTGAAAAGTGTGGAGTGCATTTGTATTCATCCTCCTTTACTTTGATACCCCTAACTAAAATCTGGTGGAACTAATTCCCTTCGGAAGTCACCTAATAAGTAAATAGAGTCCACCTGTGTCTAATGTAATCTCAGTATAAATGCAGCTGTTGTGTGAAGCCCTCAGAGGTTTGTTAGAGAAGCTTAGTGAATAAACAGCATCATGAAGGCCAAGGAACACACCAGACAGGTCAGGTATAAAGTTGTGGAGAAGTTTAAAGCAGGGTTAGGTTATAAAAAAATATCCCAATATTTAAACATCTCACGGAGCACTGTTCAATCCATCATCCAAAAATGGAAAGAGTATGGCACACCTGTAAACCTACCAAGGCATGGCTGTACACCTAAACTGACAGGCCGGGCAAAGAGAGCATTAATCAGAGAACCCATGAAGAAGCTGCAGAGATCCACAGTTCAGGTGGAAGAATCTGTCCACAGGACAACTATTAGTCATGCACTCCACAAATCTGGCCTTTATGGAAGAGTGGCAAGAAGAAAGTCATTGTTGAAAGAAAGCCATAAGAAGTCCTGTTTGCATTTTGCGAGAAGCCATGTGGGGAACACAGCAAACATGTGGAAAAAGGTGCTCTGGTCAGATGAGACCAATATTGAACTTTTTGGCCTAAAAGCAAAATGCTATGTGTGGCAGAAAACCCTGCACATTACCCAGAACACACCCTCCCCACTGTAAAACATGGTGGTGGCAGCATGATGTTGTGAGTAGTGTTAATTTTGACAGCAATTTAGGTATTTTAGTTTTAGTCCCATTTTAGTCTTCTGCAATTGTTTTAGTTTTAGTTGTATTTAGTCAACTAAATCTCCAGGACATTTTAGTCAAATAAAATGATTTTAGTCGACTAAAACTTATTTTAGTCATGTAAAATCTAATGGGTGTAGTTAAATTGTAATGCATTATTTAAAGCAGAGGTCCGCCCAAATTTTTTTTTTGAACGTACATTACATCACACGTTCGTTATAGACTGATATACACGGCGTATGCGTGAAACCTCCGCTCTTCGAGCGTCATGACGCTGGGCCGTGACCAAATTACAGATTCTGCAATGCATCGTTGATATTTAACTTCCGTGTCCCGTTGACTTTAATTGGTTTCTTTCTTAGAGTCTGGACTATTTTAATTATCACATGTTTAAATTATATTTTTCCATACATGTATTTAGCAAAAGACAAGTGCAGTGTTTAAAGTTTCCGATCATGTATGGGGTGGGGTTCATCGTATATTCCGATCGGACCTATGTACGGACCACGTGTTAGCATGACATACACTCCGCATGCGTGAAACTCTGCTCGCGTCGTCCGCCCCTGACGTTCTTTTTCTCTAATATTCCCGCCCCTTCTCTCTTCGGTGCACAGTCGGAGCAAACATGGCGGAGACACAGATGTTGGCCAATGTGTCATCAAGTGAGGAGGAAAGGCCGGAGCCACAAACGTCCCGATCTAGGACGAGGAGATTTAAGGCCACCAACATGGCCTTTGAAGAAATGGTGGAGATTGTGGATATTTTGCGCAGGGAGGATTACGATGGGAAACATGGTCCATACATCCATCCAAATTTTCTAAAGGACCAAATCATGAGTAGAGTTGTGAGCACTCTGGAGCAGAAGTTTGGGGTACAACGGTCCAAAGACCAATTAAGGAAGCGCTGATCAGACATTAAACTGAGGGAGCCAGATTAGTATCTCAAAATAAAGAAGGTGCTTCGAAAAAATAAGTACTTGTCGTGTGTTCCTTTTATAATTATTAACTTGCATGCTGCTCCTTGTGCTTTTCTTTACTGTTAACTGTTCGTATGTAGGAAACACCGCTCGTAGGTAGGAAACACCGTTCGTAGGGTGATCGTTTGCCAATAAATACAATGTCTTTAGCTGATTGAACGAAGTTGAAAACATTGTTGTCTAGATGTCTTTGAAATTTGAATTATTTGCTAAATAGATCCAGTGGAATGTAAGGAGAGGACATTCAGCAGCTGTTTCCACATCTGGACTCAGGAGCACTAGTGTGGGACATCAGAAAAACTTGGCCAAAAAAGGTAAGTATTTCAGTTTGGTTAAAAGGGAATTTTAATCATGTCTTCAACTTGGATATCTTCATAAACAGACGATGTACACCACTTCAAAACAATGTTTCAGATTCCTAGTTCTGGACTCAAATATTTGTGTGCTAAGTATACCTTTTTGTTTCATTCTCATAGGGGAGAAAAGACTCAGACAACAGGATCGCAGGGACCCCCAACCTCGCTGGGACCCCCAACCTCGCTGGGACCCCCAACATCGCCGGGATCCCCAACCTCGCCAGCCTGAATGGCAAATTAGCCCCAGTGTTCCCGAGGTTGTGGCGGAAAGAGAGGTGGAGGAAGTGGCAGAGATGTGCATCCATCACATGCAGATGTGAGTGTCTGACACCCCAGCTTCAGGTAATCTATGTATTCCAGCATATTTCTAAATACATGTACATTTTTAGGAAATGTGCTGGTTGTGGAACAGGAAGCAGAACCTTTCACTACAGACAGCGCACAGAGGCTCATCGGCCAGATCATGGCATGGTGGAATGGGGAGATTGATGCCATGCGCAATCACCTGGACATCATGCAGCAGGAAATGAAGAACATGATAGATATTTTGGGGAGAATCCCTTTTTCCATTAAAAAAAAAAAATATATATATATCATGTTCTTCCTTTCCTGCTGCATGATGATGTCCACATTCCAATTTTTATGTTATTTTAAATTTATAGTTGTGTATGTTACATTTTTAAACATGCCTATTTTTCAAAAAAAAAATAATAAAAAAAATAAATAAAAAAAATAAAAAAATAAAAAAAATTTTGATGAGCAAATAAAAAATATTTTGGTGAGCAAAAAAATATATATATATATATATATATATATATATAATATATATATATATATATATTTTGATGAGCAAAAAAAATAAAAAAAAATATATTTTGATGTTAAAAAAAATAAGTAAAAAAAAATAAAATTTCAAAACGCACATGTGAATGTGCACAAATTAAACATTTTGAACTAAAAACAATGTGTGGCTTCTTATTTCAATGCTCAATACCAGTATATTTGTTGTAGTTACATTGACAGTGTACTCTAAAATGTGTGTAGCCGAGACACAGCACAACATAAAAGTTAGCTGAAAGCAAGATTGTCAGCTCATGTTGCACATCAGGTTGGTTTGAACTAGTGGCAAAAAGGAAAAAGATGAAGGCTATTTGCAAACATAATAAGCACAGACAACAGTAGTTCAAATGAAATAGTATTTTATGAATAAGTAAAATATTTACAAATTAGCAAGAACATTTTGCTGCCAAGGCACTGCCCCTCTACCGACAAAGTGTAAAGGGGCCCAGAGGTGCAGGGTGCTGTGTAATGTAAAGGGGCCCAGAGGTGCAGGGGGCTGTGTAATGTAAAGGGGTCCAGAGGTGCAGGGGGGATGTGTAATGTAAAGGGGTCAGTGCAGGGAATCGCTGGACTCCAGGTTAGCAGGAATGGGGGGGAGAGGGCCCAATGTAAGTTCACCTTCCAGATTTTCTGTAAAGTGAACTTACAATTTAACCATTTGCTGTCCCGCCGCAGTACATATACTGTGACGGGGCTGCAGCTACAGTATTGTATTGTTGTATTGTTTTAAGTGTTTTCTGGTTTTGAAAGGACACTGAATCTTTCTTTATACCCGGGGGGAGGGGCGCAGTTTGCCATCTTCGCCCTGGGCACCAGATGGCCTTGTCCCAGCACTGTTAGTAGGACTTCAAGTCGTTCCGACTTCAAAGTAGTCCCTGCAATACTTTGGTCCGATTTTGATGCCACTTACACAGGCGTTCCTTGAAATCGCTTCAAAAATTGCGCGACTTTGAAGTCGCACAAGTGTGAAAGGGGTCTAAGGGGACACAGTGGCTGTATGAACAAAGCCGCAGGTCCTAATTATGACAGGTGTGCAGGTGTGGGTGAGTGGCCCCAAATGCACACTGTGTTCAGAGCCATAAACCTGCACCCACACACCTGTCAAATTAAGACTATGTTCGTACAGCCGCTTTGTCACCATAGTGTGAAATAAGCTGTTTACGCAAAGCTCCAGCCACATGAAAAAAAAAAATACTGACTCACTCTGTACAGGTCAAATACAGAGAGATATGCCTATGGGACTTTAAAGGGATCAGGACAAAAAAGTTTCAGATAATTATGTAAAAAACATTTGACAGATGGGGAAATGTAAACATCCCACAATTTCAGCCGCTGTATCAGCCTGGAGGTTCTTCTCCCTAAACTCCTCGCTAACGGAAGTTAGTCAAGTCATAGCATAATTCATGATAACCACATTCTACCATTCACAACTTTATCAAACAGGCATTACATCTCCCCACAAGGGGCATATACTTGTAGACAAATAGCCTCCTACCTTCAAAAAAAAACTCTATACCAAATATTAAATTACCGGACAGAGCATTGTCTTTTTGGTCTTCTACATCCCCAAAACAAAAGGGATCACCATTCTGTACAATCTTTTACATAATAAAGATACAAAGAAATATCTCAAAAACTCCATCATAGATGAAGATGAAGTTTTCTTTTTTATCTCGGAACAGGTATTCTATCCAAACCCTCCCCATCCCTGGCTTAAGCATATGAATATGTAATAGATACATACCCTCAAGAATTTAGAACAATGGTAATGCACACACTGTTTGCAACAAGATTGCTTATCATGGAAAAGTGACTATGGAAAAGTTCCATAGTCCCAAACATCTCAGATGTCAAACTGCAACTTACTTTAGTCAAAGACTATGAATAGTGTTCCGTTTAAAAAATAATACAGTAACAAAATTTACTACAGCCTGGAAACCCTGGCTACGAATTCAAAATCTGAATAAATAAACCGCGCCCAAAAGGACAATGTTGATTCAACGGATTGTATTTTACTGTTTAATCCTCCATCCACCTTGGATAAAATTGTTACCGTTCTATGTTTCTTGTTGTTCTAAAGCTGTAACATGTTAAAGTAAAGGTTTGACGTGGTGCCCTCTACCCTATGACACAGTCTGTTCCCAAAGGGGTGTCAAGGTATGGAGGGCATTACGCTTAATGATCGATGAGCATTAATGAAAATGCATTTTCTTCTGTTTAAGAGAGACCATTGTATGGTCTGTGTAACTTCTTATTAATCTTTCTGTGACTTATCCATTGTATTTCAGACTTATCAAGCTCTACTAGTCTTTCAGTCCATGTAATCTCTTTTACTTTGTTAAAAACATCAATAAAAACTATTGTAAGAAAAAAAAACATTTGACAGCTTTATTGTTCACAATTAATGTATGGCATAAAAAATACACATAGTAAGACACGTTGTTTTCAAAAACGCATTCATATACATTGCAATACATTACAGCTAACATGACTGCTGAGATAAATGAATAGAGATCAGATGCTGTATAATAGCTTCTCAACGTGTTCCATAAAAACAAAGTTCACTTCATCAGGAGATAGAACAACTTTCAGGCTAATAACCAACATCTGCAAGAAGGCCATGTCAGTAAAACACATATTGATAAAACAAATATGTCCTCATAGGAGGAACAGTAAAGTTTCAATCTAATTAATTGTATGTCCAAAACTTCTTTGCAAACAATGGATGGGGGGGGTCATACTTACACCACAAATATGACATAAAAAACTAAATTTATACATCTTAGCAAGTCATCAGTTAGAGAGTCAAATTAAGGTAATCCCTCATAAAAAGGTAGATGCAGTGGCTAAGTAGCAACTAGGACAGTCTTACCCGGGAACTGTGGGTGGACCAGGTCACCAAAAGGAGGGCCCTGTGGGTGGGCAGATGGACCAATATATAGATAGACACAAAAGTAAGGAACCTAGGGTATGAATGGAGGCCTTAGTACACTGTATTGTAGTAGAGTATCTAAAAAAAAAAGGAATAAAAAGGAAAAACGAGGGAAGAAAAAACGTGAGTGTTGGGAAAAAGAACCCACAACCAATAAGACAGGCTAATGCCTGACAAAGTGAAAGGGGAAAGTACAGTGAAAGATTATGATAAGATATGTGAGCCAAAACAAGTGTACAAACATTCATTCAGACCCACAGAGTATCAGAATGTCTCAAAATTATTTTTTTTAATTGCAAGATTTGCTAAAGAAGCATGGGATAAAATGTGCTGGAAGGGAGATTCTAGCCTGAAAATAAGACCATATCCCCAACTAATGAATACAGCGCCTTGAAAAATTATTCATACCCCTTGGAATATTCCACATTCTGTCATGTTGCAACCAAAAACGTAAATGTATTTTGTGTGATAGACCAACACAAAGTGGCACATAATTGTGAAGTGGAAGGAAAATGATAAATTGTTTTCAACCTTTTTTACAAATATGTGAAAAGTGTGGCATGCATTTGCATTCAGCCCCGCTGAGACAATACTTTGTAGAACCACCTTTCTCTGCAATTACAGCTGCAAGTGTTTTTGGGCATGTCTCTACCAGCTTTGCACATCTAGAGAGTGCAATTTTTGCCCATTTTGCAAAATAGCTCAAGCTCTGTCAGATTGGATGGAAAGCAACTGTAAACAGCAATTTTAAAGTCTTGACACAGATTCTCAATTGGATTTAGGTCTAGATTTTAAGTAGGCCATTCTAACTAGGGTTGAGCGAACACGAACTGTAAAGTTCGGGTCCGTACCAGACTTTTGGGTGTCCGGGTCCCGGACCCGAACCGAACAATTGACTGTATGTTCGGGTTCGGGTCCGGTGTTCGGCGATGTATTGGTGCCTTTTACAAGCTACATGGCAGCCAATCCACGTTAGTTTCACTAGTGTGCCCTTAGAAGCCATCACAGCCATGCCTACTAATGGCATGGCTGTGATTGGCCAGTGCAGCATGTGACCCAGCCTCTATATAAGGTACAGGCACACAGCACAGCGCGTCACTCTGCTTTAGACAGGTTCCTGGCTGCTAAGAGAGAATTTCATGATAGGAGTTAGTCTGATAGGAGTCAGTCAGTCCACATTCCTGAAATATCTTCTAATTAGTAATAGTCAGTGAGCGATCTACATAGCTAGAAACTAGAGAGTGTCTTTATTGAGGGAAAGAGGGAGAGAATTATCCACCAGATTCCTAAATCAGTTCTACCCTGGCTGGGGTGCAGTGCACAGTCTTTTTACAGTGCCATGAGGCCAGTGCCAGACAAACTATAACTTTTATCTGCAAGCTCAGTGCACCATCACTGCATATTTTACTAAGAGATACACCATACTCTGGGTGTATTCTGCTATTGCAAAAACATTGCAAAAAAATTAAATTTTGCTGTGTTTTCTGCATGTGTGCAGGAGTGTGACATACAATCGATCGATATTTCTTCTATTGTGCTATCCCAAAAAAAAAAATTGTAGTAAAATTTTTTTTTTTTTCCCATAGCATTTTCTGCAGTTTGATACACGCTTTACACACTGTGGGTGTATACTGCTATTGCAAAAAAATAAAATCTTTCAGTGTTTTCTGCATGTGTGCAGGAGTCTGACATATACAATCGATCGATATTTCTTCTATTGTGCTATCCCCAAAAAAAAATTGTAGTGAAAAAATTTTTTTTACATAGCATTTTCTGCAGTTTAGCAGTTTTTGAGATACACGCTTTACATACTGTGGGCAGGGCTCAAAAATTGTACTCGCCTGCTCGCATTTGGCGAGTTAAATTATCAGCAGTGCGAGTAGGGCTGTGCCGCCGCTGTCAGTTAACTATGCAGCTGTCTGCATCTTTGCCCCGCACAGGCTCGCAGCGCGAGCTTTGCAAATACAAATTGTACCAGCCAACCCCGCCCCTCTCCACCCCCGATACATCCTTACTGCACAGGCTATTGCGGGAGCCAGCTCCGCCCCTCCCCACCGTCCACACATTACCGCCCCTCCACACACATCTCTGTCCTGGCTAGCAGCAAAGCAGAGCTTTGCAAAGAAGTGTGCCAGCTAGCGCCGCCCCTCTCCACCGTCCACACATCGCGCCACCCCTCGCCACATCTCTGTCCCGCACAGGCTTTTGAAAATAAATTCACCATTCTGGCGCCGCTTAGGACCGCCCCTCTCCACCTCCCAAACATCCGAGGAATGCACTGATGCCTGACCCCCTGGCTGCAGGACAATGCCTGGTATGTTAAAAATGTGACACTGTGAATGCTGGATTGGGGGGGAGGGGTTAACTGGAGGCATAGGTCTGAATCATCCCCTCCCCCCAATCCATTATACCTATGCCTCCAATTCTGCCCCCCCCTCCCCCCATTCTATCATACCTATGCCTCCAATTCTGCCCCCCTCCCCCCATTCTATCATACCTATGCCTCCAATTCTGCCCCCCTCCCCCCAATCTGTCATACAATATGATAGAATGGGGGGGGGGGGCTGCAGGAATTGGAGTCATAGGTAGGATAGAATGGGGGGAGGGGGGGCTGAAGTGAAGTCATAGGTATGATAGAATGGGGGGGGGGGGCGGGAATTGGAGTCATAGGTATGATAGAATGGGGGGAGGGGGCTGAATTGGAGTCATAGGTATGATAGAATGGGGGGGGGGGGATTTAAGGTACATATGTATGATAGAATGGGGGAGGGCAGGAATTGGAGTCATAGGTATGATAGAATGGGGGGGGGGGGTGGGAATTTGAGGTACATATGTATGATGGAATGGGGGAGGGCAGGAATTGCAGTCATAGGTATGATAGAATGGGGAGTTTGCTGGGGGGCATTGGAGGCAGAGACATACTAAGAAGAGAGATTGTAGGTATAGAGGTGTGCTAGGGGAGAAGGGATTGGAGACATAGGTGTGATGGAGAGGGGAGGCATTGGAGGAGGCGTTGAAGGTAGAGGTGTACTGTGATGCAGGTAGAGGTGTACTGTGGGAGGCGTTGGAGGTAGAGGTGTACTGTGGGAGGCGTTGGAGGTAGAGATGTACTGCGGGAGGTGTTGGAGGTAGAGGTGTACTGCGGGAGGCGTTGGAGGTAGAGGTGTACTGCGGGAGGCGTTGGAGGTAGAGGTGTACTGTGATGGAGGTAGAGGTGTACTGCGGGAGGCGTTGGAGGTAGAGGTGTACTGCGGGAGGCGTTGGAGGTAGAGGTGTACTGTGATGGAGGTAGAGGTGTACTGCGGGAGGCGTTGGAGGTAGAGGTGTACTGCGGGAGGTGTTGGAGGTAGAGGTATACTGTGATGGAGGTAGAGGTGTACTACGGGAGGCGTTGGAGGTAGAGGTGTACTGCGGGAGGCGTTGGAGGTAGAGGTGTACTGTGATGGAGGTAGAGGTGTACTGCGGGAGGCATTGGAGGAAGAGGTGTACTGTGATGGAGGTAGAGGTGTACTGCGGGAGGCGTTGGAGGTAGAGGTGTACTGCGAGAGGCATTGGAGGTAGAGGTGTACTGCGGGAGGCGTTGGAGGTAGAGGTGTACTGTGATGGAGGTAGAGGTGTACTGCGGGAGGCGTTGGAGGTAGAGGTGTACTGTGATGGAGGTAGAGGTGTACTGCGGGAGGCGTTGGAGGTAGAGGTGTACTGTTATGGAGGTAGAGGTGTACTGCGGGAGGCGTTGGAGGTAGAGGTGTACTGCGGGAGGCGTTGGAGGTAGAGGTGTACTGCGGGAGGCGTTGGAGGTAGAGGTGTACTGCGGGAGGCGTTGGAGGTAGAGGTGTACTGTGATGGAGGTAGAGGTGTACTGCGGGAGGCGTTGGAGGTAGAGGTGTACTGTGATGGAGGTAGAGGTGTACTGCGGGAGGCGTGGAGGTAGAAGGTGTTGAGCATGTGTTATTTCATGAGATCATTTACAAGGGCGTGTTTAGGGGCGGGGCAGGGTAGGGTTTGGGTGGGGCAACAGGTGGCGAGTAACTCTTAAGGCCTGGCTAGTAGCTCAGGACCTGAAATTTTGAGGCCTGCTGTGGGTGTATTCTGCTATTGCAAAAAACACCCATTTAGGGTGAGATCATAAATTTTGAAAATATGAGGAGATCGTCAAAAAAGGGACGTGGCCCCGGTCGCTGTGCTGCTGGTGGAGCTCCTGTTGCAGGGAGAGGACGTGGTCAATCTGTGCCAGCTACACGCACTAGTGAAACACCTTCCTCAGGTGCGAGTAGGCGACAGAGCCTGCAGCGGTATTTCGGCGCGCCTAATGAGGCTGTACGAATGTTGAGGCCAGGACAAGTACAGGCGATAGTAGATTGGGTTGCTGACAGTGCCTCCGGTTCCTTCACATTGTCTCCCACCCAGTCTCCTGATGAAAGTTTAGAGTTGGCACCTGCAGCCGATGTCCATCGGTCTTTCACCTCACCCCCTTGCAAATAAGCCAATCAGTCTGAGCCCCAAATCATGCAGCAGTCTCTTCTGCTTTTTGATGACTCTGTTAGCAGGGTTTCCCAGGGCCATCCACCTAGCCCTGCCCCAGAAGTGGAAGAGATTGTGTGCACCGATGCCCAACCACTTATGTTTCATGATGAGTACATGGGAGGACCATCGCAGCACGTCTCAGATGATGACGAAACACAGGTGCCAACTGCTGCTGCTTTCGCCATTGTGCAGACCGACAAGGAGGGCAGGGGTGAAGACTGGGTGGAAGATGATGTGGAGGACAAAGAGGTCCTTGACCCCACATGGAATCAACGTCATGCAGGTGACCAGTGTAGTTTGGAGGAAGAGGCGGTGGTCACACAGAGCCACCAGCACAGCAGAAGAGGGAGCAGGGTGCAAAAGCGGAGCGTCCGTCCCCTAGACAATACGTCTGCTACTGCCCAACGCAGCAAGGGACCGAGCACACTAAAGCCAGGTCCAAGGAGTTCCCTAGCGTGGCAGTTCTTCAGACAATGTGCTGATGACAAGACACGAGTGGTTTGCACGCTGTGGAATCAGAGCCTGAAGCGAGGCATAAATGTTCTCAACCTGAGCACAGCCTGCATGACCAGGCATCTAAGTGCAAAGCACGAGATGCACTTGAGTAGACACCTCAAAAACCAAGAAAGGTCTCTGGCTCCTACTGCTTCCTCTTCTGCTGCAGTCTCGGCCTCTTCATCCACCTCTGTAGTGACAGTGGCACCTGCCAACCCGCAAACAGAGGATCTGCCAGCAACACTACCACCTGGGTCACCAACCATCTCCACAATGTCCCATGGAAGCGTTCAGCTCTCTATCTCCCAAACACTGGAGTGGAAGAGGAAGTACCCCCTAGCAACCCGTGATCCCTGGCCCTGAATGCCAGCATTTCAAAATTCCTCGCCTTTGAAATGCTGTCATTCCGTCTGGTGGAGACGCAGAGTTTTAAAAGGCTGATGTCATTGGCTGTCCCACAGTATGTCATGCCCAGCCGCCACTACTTTTCCAGGCGAGCTATCCCTTCCCTGCACAACCAAGTGGGGGACAAAATCAGGTGTGCACTGCGCAACGCCATCTGTGGCAAGGTCCACCTAACCACGGATGCGTGGACCAGTAAGCACGGTCAGGGACGTTATATCTCCCTAACAGCACACTGGGTAAATGTAGTGGCGGCTGGGCCTGAGGCGGATAGCAGTTTCCACCACCGAGGATTGCAAGGCGCTTCAGTTTGCCTCCTGTTGCTAACTCCTCCTACTCCACCTCCTCATCCTCTACCGCCTCCTCATCCGGTCAGCGTAACACCTTCACCACCAACTTCAGCACAGCCAGGGGTAAACGACAGCAGGCAGTTTTAAAACTTTCCTGTTTGGGGGAAAAACCCCACACCGCGCAGGAGTTGTGGAGGGACATGGAACAACAGACCGATGAGTGGTTGATGGCAGTGAGCCTCAAGCCCGGCCTGGTGGTGTGCGATAAAAGGCGAAATCTCGTAGCAGCTCTGGGCCTAGCCGGTTTGACGCACATCCCTTGCCTGGCGCATGTGCTGAACTTGGTGGTCCATAGGTTCCTTAAGAATTACCCTGATATGCCAGAGCTGCTGCAGAAAGTGTGGGCCGTCTGTGCGCACTTTCGGCGTTCTCACCCTGCTGCTGCTCGCCTGTCAGCCCTGCAGCGTAACTTCGGCCTTCCCGCTCACCGTCTCATATGTGACGTGCCCACAAGGTGGAACTCCACCTTGCACATGCTGTCCAGACTGTGCGAGCAGCAGCAGGCGATAGTGGAGTTTCAACTGCAGCACGCACGCGTGAGTCGCTCTGCGGAACACCACTTCACCACCAATAACTGCGCCTCCATGCGAGACCTGTGTGCCTTGTTGCACTGTTTCGAGTACTCCACCAACATGGCCAGTGCCGATGACGCCGTGCTCATCGTTACTATCCCAGTTCTATGCCTCCTTGAAAAAATGCTTCAGGCGATCATGGAAGAGGATGTGGCACAGGAGGAGGAGGAAGAGGGATCATTTCCAAGGCTTTCAGGGCAGTCATTCACAAGTGGATGCGAGGGTGGGTTCCTGCACCAACAAGCGCCAGGTACACAATTGTCCGGCAGCAAGGGCACAGTTCTGGAGGAATGACGAGGTGGAGGATGAGGAGGAGATGGAGGAGGAGGAACCATGTTCACAGCAGGGTGGCACCCAGACCAGCTCATGTCCATCACTGGTGCGTGGCTGGGGGGATACAGAGGACACAGACGATACACCTCCCACAGAGGACAGCTTTTCGTTGCCTCTGGGCAGCCTGGCACACATGAGCGATTACATGCTGCAGTGTCTCTGCAACGACCGCCGAGTTTCCCACATTTTAACTGGTGCTGATTACTGGGTGGCCACCCTGCTGGATACCCGTTACAAGGACAACGTGCCGTCCTTAATTACCTCACTGGAGCATGATCGTAAGATGCGTGAGTACAAGCGCACGCTGGTAGATGTGCTGCTGGTGGCATTCCCACTTGACAGCGGGGGTACGGTGGAAGCACAAGGTGAAGGCAGAGGAGGAGGAAGAGGTCGCCAACGCAGCCGGGGCACCGCCAGCACCTCGGAAGGCAGGGTTAGCATGGCCGAAATGTGGAAAAGCTTTGTCAGCACGCCACAACAACCAGCACCACCAGCTGAGATGGAACGTTTTAGCAGGAGGCAGCATTTCACCAACATGGTGGAGCAGTATGTGTGCACACGCCTACACGTACTGAATGATGGGTCTGCCCCCTTCAACTTCTGGGTCTCCAAATTGGGCACATGGCCTGAGCTTGCCCTTTACGCCTTGGAGGTGCTGGCCTGCCCTGCAGCCAGTGTATTATCTGAACGTGTATTTAGCACGGCAGGGGGTGTTATCACAGACAAGCGCAGCCGCCTGTCCAGAGCCAATGTGGACAAGCTCAAGTTCATTTAAATGAACCAGGCATGGATCCCACAGGACTTGTCCGTACCTTGTGCAGAATAGACACGTATACCGGTGTTCTGACAAAAACTGTCTGGCCATCGGATAGTGTCCGGCCACTTACTGCGCAGGCACAGTGCTTGCGCAGTACGGAGGACAAGGAGATTCACAAAATCTCCAAAGATGAACGGCGCCTGCGCAGTGAGTGCAGGTTCAAGCCCCACCATCCAAGTGGACATACGGTAGCACATATTATCAGGGCCCCTCACGGGCTCGCTTGGCTAGGCTTCAACCTCGGATGATGTGGCTTGAACCTGGAGTCACTGTGCATCATCTTCGGAGAGTTTCGAAATCCCCTTGTCCTACGTACTGAGCAAGCGCAGTACAGGGCGGACACTTTGCGACGGGGGACATAATTCGACACATCACCACTAGCCTTACCCAGCCATTGTTGTATTTTTGAACCAGTGTTGGCTACCTCGTCCTCCTCCACCGCCGCTTCCACCTACACTGCCAATCCACCGCCACCTCAACCTCCTACTCCATATGGACCTCATCCTCCTAGGTCAAGATTATAATTTTTATTTTATTTTTAATTTCCACGTATTTTATTTTCCCACTATCTTATCCATTAAATTGAATAATTTTTTCCAGAAAGTGCATATTCTGGGGCATTCCCACCATAGGAGGCATCGTGCCGTTGAGTTTCTGAGGTTCTTAATGACTTCCTGTACCTCTTCTGCTGAGAAGGGGGCCTCCGACATATTTTTTATTTATTTATTTTTATGTTATTTTAAGTTATTTCCCTATCCACATTTGTTTGCAGAGCACTTGCCATGCTCTTAACAACATTTTGTTGCCATTTGCAGCCCTCTAGCCCTTTCCATTACTTTTTTACAGCCATTTTAGTCTTCAAAAGTTCGGGTCCCCATTGACTTCAATGGGGTTCGGAGTTCGGGGTCAAGTTCGGGTCAAGTTCGGTCCCGAACCCGGACTTTTTTCCGAAGTTCGGCCGAACCCGCCGAACCCGAACATCCAGGTGTCCGCTCAACTCTAATTCAAACACATGAATATGCTTTGATCTAAACCATTCCATTGTAGCTCTGGCTGACCCTAAACCCTATATTTAGGGGCATTGTCCTGCTGAAAGATGAACCTCCGCCCCAGTCTCAAGTCCTTAGAAGAAAACCTGTTAAGCCCCATACACGCTATCAGATTTTCTGATGATTTTTGTCTTCAGATTTACCAAAACCATATAATATGAGGTCAAAACTTAGGAGTTTCAATTTGTATGCAATCAGGCAGGCCCTTGCACTACATGGCTTTGGTAAATCTGAAGACAAAAATCAGCAGAAAATCTGATAGTGTGTATGGGGCTTTAGTGTCTGCAAAAATTGCCCTGTATTTGGCTCCATCCATCTCTCCATCAACTCTGACCAGCTTCCCTTTCCCTGCTGAAGAAAAACATCCCCACAACATGATGCTGCCAGTATGGCAGTTTTGCCATACTTTTTTTCCATTTTTCGGATGAAGGATTGAACAGTGCTCCGTGAGATGTTCAAAGCTTGGGCTATTTTTTTTATAACCCAGCCCTGCTTTAAACTTCTCCACAACTTTATCCCTGACCTGTCTGGTGTGTTCTTTAGCCTTCATGATGAGGTTCGTTTATGAAGGTTCTCAAACAAACCTCTGAGGGCTTCACAGAACAGCTGTATTTATACTGAGATTAAATTACACACAGGTGGACTCTATTTACTAATTACGTGGCCATTGGTTCCGCTAGATTTTAGTTAGGGGTATCAGAGTAAAGAGGGGTGAATACAAATGCACGCCACACTTTTCAGATATTTATTTGTTAAAAAATTGGAAAAACATTTATCATTTTCCTTCCACTTCACTATTATGTGCCACTTTGTGTTGGTCTATCACGTAAAATCCCAATAAAATACATTTATGTTTTTAGTTGTAACAAAATGTGGAAAATGTCAAGAGGTATGAATACTTTTTCAAGGCACTGTAAATATAGCAAAAAGAACCAAGGACCCTGGCCTGTTTATTGATCACATTTCTCCCTGTTGCCTGGACTGATCCTTTTTTCGGGCCATGTCTCTGCTTTTGGCCTGAACTGACCCATCTGCATATCTGAATGACTATGTTCCTCTGAGACACCAATCCCAGCCATTCCCTGCGAATAACTGCACTCCTGGAACCACAAGGACTCTTTTGTTCTTCCTTTCTTTAGCCTCTTGTACTTCCTGGTCAGTGAACATGACATTCCTGTACTAGTAGGCTAGGCATTCTTGGTTTATAGGAACTGGGACTGCTATAGGTGATGATACACTAAGCTATATTCCCTGACCACGCATATAGAGGTGACCATTACAGCACATTGACTTTGATAAAATTGATTGATTCGTGTGACCAGTGAAAAAATCTCACACATGTGGTATTGCCATACTCAGAAGGAGTAACAAAATGTGTTTTGGGGTGTAATTCTAAGTATGCCTATGTTGTGTGTGAGAACTATCTTATTAACCACTTCCCGACCGGCGCACGACGATGTACGTAGGCAGAATGGGACGGACAGGCAAAAGGGCATACAGGTACGTCCCTTTAAGATTGGCGCCATGCCATCGCGTGCGTGCCGCCGGCAGCACACGCGCACGCGCCGGTCGGGACCCCCGTGAGTCCGGTCGCGGGTCCCGCGGACTCGATCGATAATAAAAATTATTATTATTATTGATATTTTATTTTTTGGTGTGTTATTGTGCATGGCACCTTGTAACTATAAAGGGTCCATATAACCTCACAGAGTTTTTGTTGGCACTAGTGCCCTTTATATTTATCTATGCGTTTTAGTTGTGCATTTACAGATTTTGTGCACATTATTTGTTTTTGCTATATTTTGCACTTGCACTTTACACCAGTTGTATGTTTACTATTTTATGCACATTGTTATATTCTTGTGGATCTATAACTATAGATTAAGATACAGATTATCTAGTGCATAGCCATTCCAGCGCAGCGTATACTTAATTTTGTGTTTAATTTTGATCTTTCTAGTTTATTCCCTACCCCTTCTCTTTCGGCACAGTGGGGAGAGCACATGGCAGAGATACAGCAGGTCCATGATAATTCCACTAACGAGGAGGAGGACGAGGAAAGCCCGGAGGCAGAAACATCCCGATCCCAGAGGAGAAGATTTAAGGCCTCAAATATGTCTTTTGGAGAGATGTTGGAGATGGTGGACATATTGAAGAGGAGAGACTATGATGGGAAATATGGGCCTTACCCCAACCCAAATGTTAGAAAGGCCAAGATCATGACTAAAGTTGTGAAGAGTCTGCAGAAGAATTTTGGGGTACGACGATCCAAGGATCAACTGAGGAAACGCTGGTCAGACCTGAAACTGAGGGAGCACGATCAGTACAAAAGAATCAAGCGAGTTCTTCAAAAAAGCAAGTAGTTGTCGTGTGTTATATTATTATTCATATTATTATCATATTATTATTGCTTGCATACTGCTCCATGTGCTTTGATTTAAGGTTGTACAGTTTAAAATTGCCACTTTCATGTTTGTGGGTTCAATCGTTCGTAATAAACATTGATCGTTCGCCGACTTCAACTACGATGTTTTGTCAAGTTGCAGTTAACTACATTTGTTCAGGCCTATCTATCTCTAGTCAAAGGAAGTTTGTTGTCTACGGGGCTTGGTAATAGAATGAAATGCAAACTTGATTCAGTGTAAAGGAGAGGACACTCAGTAGCTGTTTACACATCTGGACTCAGGAGCACTAGTGTGGGACACCAGAACACCCTTTTTATTAGCATGTCCCACACACGTGCTCCAGTGGATACTATAGGGGTGTCTCCATCTGACAAACTTTCACAAAACAGGTACGTATTCCAGCTTTAGGAAGTATCAAAAATAATCTTTTCAGCTTCGAACACAATTGTACGACACTTCCAAGTAATGTTTCATATTCCTATTTCTGTCCTCAAATATCTGTGTGCTAAGTATTCCTTTTTTACATTCTCATAGGGGAGAGAAGACTCGGGACGTCTGAGGACACCAGGGACCCCACACCTCCCAAAGAAGGGGAAATACCAACACCAGAAGCAGAGAAGGAGGAGGAAGGAGAGATTGGTGAAATTGGCACCACAACAGGTGAGTGTCTGAGACCAGAGCTTCAGGTAAGCTAATCAATGTATGCCTGCATATTTATAATACACAGTGTTTTTTGGGGTTTATTTTTAGGTGATGATGATGTTGTGGAAGAAGAATCACATTTTACCAGTGAAAGTGCCCAAATCATCATCGGGGAGATAATGGGGTGCAATCGCGATTTAGATGATATCAAGAAGAACATCAATGATGTTCAACAAAAAATGAAGAACATCATTGATGTTTTAGGGAGAATCTGAAACACCCAAAACTAGCTAGCACCCATTTTCAGTTTTAAAAAACACTTTTATATTTTTAGAAAAGCCAAATTTGGAAGATGCACACAGTGTGTCAACATGTGCTATCTCCCATCATAGGGGATCAATGTACACGTTTTGTGGGTGCAACCCCTTCCTTGCTACTAAAGTGGCTTAGATGAAGGGGCTGCCCCCCAAAACATGTACATTGATCCCCCATGATGGGAGATAGCACATTTTGACATTATAGGCATGGGTTCAGGAAGAAAAGGCCCAGTTTGATCCCCAATTTGTTTGCATCTTCCTAATTTGGCTTTTACAGGAGTGACACCCCATGTGATGAAGGCAATATCAACACAGTTTGGACATACTCATGTCTGATATTGTCTTCACTTTTCAAAGTTGAACTTTGTAGGTTCCTGTGTTCTGTATGTTATGCTTTGATACATGCGTGTTTACACAAAAAACACAAGTTATATTAATTTTAGCAAAAATAATGTTATATACACCAAATATGTTGGTTTGTTGTAAAACCCTTTCATAAACGCACATGTGAATGTGCTTTAAGTAAAACGTTTAATTATCAACAATTGGTGCCTTCTTTTTTCAAGGCGCAAAAGCAGTATTTGTAGTAAAGTTGTTGTTTTCTGTGGCAATGGGTGTTATTTACTAAAAGCAAATCCAATGTGCACTCCAAGTGCAGTTTCAGGTGCACTTTTGCAGTGCACTTGTAGTGCATTGTGGATTTGCCTTTAGTAAATAACACCCACAGTGCTTTTTAATTTTCCACCAATCATGCCATTTTCATGACTCCATACATTTCTGTCATGGTGCTGAAAATTAGTAATCTTTTTTGTCAGTAATGCACTACATACATTAACAACAAAAACATGGTGTGTGTGTAGCAGACCCACAACATAAGAAGAATATTATCTGAAGAAGAGACTGTCACCTCATCTCGCCCAGAAAGTGGGAGACAACTAAAATAAACCCAAGCAGTAAATGAAAACAAATAATATTTCAGTTTAAAAGAAAAATGTATTTAAAAAATGCCTCTCAGACATTGTCTGGCATATCAATGGCCCCCCTACCCACAAAGTACTCCATATATCTTGTTCTGACTTCGCAGGCGTTTTGGGGGGGCAAGCCAGGATGGCCAGCTTCAAGGAGTCAAAAATATGCGGGCCATTATCCCAAAAGTGGCTTTGGACAGCCGGAAATTAAAGACCCTCTGGTTCGGGGTGAGGGTCCTCATCTGGAAAGGCTGCATCAGATGGTTTGACAGTGCAAACGCCTCATCCGCGACGAAGGTGAAGAGGGGTCCTTCCCCATTCTCCACTGGAGGTGGCAAGCCCAGACTGCCACTCTGGAGATGCCGGTAGAACTCCGTCTGTGCGATGACTCCCCCATCCGACATCTGGACATTTTTCCCCACGTCCACATACAGGAAGTCATATGTCGCTGACACCACCGCCAACATCATGATACTATTATACCCCTTGTAAATTATAATAGTAGGACCCCAAGTTGGGGGGTGGGACGATGCGGACGTGTTTCCCATCAATTGCCCCTCCACAGTTGGGAAAGTCCCAATGGGTGGCAAAGTGTGAGGCCACAGTCTGCCATTCCTGTGGCATTGAAGGAAACTGTGGAGTCAAACAAGAAAAAAGCAGATTAGACACAAACATTTTTTGCCAAGATCAGTATAACATTTTTGGAAATGAGTATTTAAAGCCAAAAGTATAAGGTCCCCTTAGCAGATTCCTGCTACCTGTCAAGATAATAATAGGAGAAAAAAAACAACTTTAAACAGTAACATTTGAAAGTATTGAGGCAGGCCCTTGCACTACATGCTTTGGTGAATTCATCCATAAATCGGACCACTAAAGAGGTAGGTATAGTGTGTATTGGGTTTGGCAAAGTCAACAGATAGAGGATTGGTATCAGCTGACCTAGCAGTTGGGGGAGGGGGGTTCCTAATGAGTTTGGCCCACTGGCACTCTGCATGTATTTAAACACACACATAACATTTGTAGAGATTTTAGGGGGTGTTTAGGGGAAACCAATACTATGGAGCTGACAAAATACATTGCTAAGTGACTAGGCTATAGGTATATATGGGCCCAGGAGAGCATGCTGGGGAGGTTAGTGGAGGCAAATATGCATGAAGGACAAAAAAAATTAAAAAGCTTCCAGCATGCATGGTGACAAAGGGGCACAGCATATTACAGCATATTGCAATCCTGGTAATTAGGGAACGAGGAAAGAAATACAATACATTAGCAAACAGTAAATACATAGAATGTGATGTTAAAGGAGAAATCTTACCTTAATATAGTCCTTCTGCAGGACCTGTATGATGGCAGAACAGGTCTCTGGAATAATGATCCCCAGAGCCTGGGGGGAGATGCCTGTGGAGAACTTGAGGTCCTGCAGGCTTCTCCCTGTCGCCAAGTACCGCAACGTGGCAACTAGCCTCTGCTCCATAGTGATGGCTTGCCGCATGCAGGTATCCTGCCTGCTGGTATAAGGGGACAGCAAAGCCAGCAGACGGTGAAAAACGGGGTCCGTCATCTGGAGATAATTCCTGAAATCATCAGGATTATTCTCCCGGATCTCACGAAGCAAAGGCATGTGCGAGAATTGGTCACGCTGGAGCAACCAATTCTTGCTCCATGAACTCCTCCTCGTCCTGTTCATGGACTGGGCTTGTGTCAAAGCTAAAAGCCCAACACCAAGCCCCTGCACAGCACGAACTCTATGACGAGTACGTACACGAAACATGGCTTCAAAACGGTCGGCTGGTCAGAACGGACTAACAGAAAGCACCGATAAACAGCAAGGCCTGAAAGAACGAACTGAAAACCAGAAACAAGCGGACAATAAGCACTGAAGATCAAAGTGTACTATATCAAGATATAGGCTGCAATGACAAACAAATGCGAACTGACTACACGCACTGATAAGCAGATACACACCGATAAGCACAAACTGTAGAGCAGTAACGATCTGAAGCCTGAAAAGTGCGAATCGTCTCTAACCAAACTTCTACTAACACGCGATAAACACGAGATCAGCAGAAGGAGCCCAAAGGGTGCCGGACGTGGTGCTGAACTACCCTTTTCTAGTCCCATCGTACGCGGCTTACGTCACCGCGTTCTTGACCACCGGAAATTTCGACAACTTTGTTCGACAACACCAGTTTCGGACAGAATCCGTCGGGAATTATCCGACGAATTTGGTGATCGGAATGTCCGACCTTGTGTACCGGGGCTTACTCTTATGACTAAAATGGCATTTTAGTTTTAGTCCCATTTTAGTCTTCTGCAATTGTTTTAGTTTTAGTTGTATTTAGTCGACTAAATCTCCAGTGCATTTTAGTCGACTAAAATATCCTACGTTTTAGTCGACTAAAATCTCCAGTATATTTTAGTCGACTAAAACTCATTTTAGTTGTCTAAAATCTAATGGGTGTAATTAAATTTGAATGCATTAGTTAACAATTCTCTACAATTTGCAAACTCATATACTGCTGGAGTGAAAAATCTAATATGTTATTTATTATTACATTGAGGTATGAACATACACCACAGACCAGTGTTAATTTTGAAGTCAAATTTCAATTTAGTTTTAGTCTTTTGACTAAAATGGTATTTTAGTTTAAGTCCCATTTTAGTCTTATGACTAAAATGCCATTTTAGTTTTAGTCGTATTTTAGTCATCTCAGTTGTTTTAGTCGTATTTTAGTCGACTTAAATAATATTAATTTAGGCGACTAAAAATTTTTTGGGGATTTTAGTTGACAAAATTAACACTGCCTTCGTGGAGACTGGAGCTCTCTCTGAGCATGTATTTCTTTAATAAGATTTGCTGCACACTCTCCAGTAGTATTATGAAAAGTTGTCCTTTGGGCCACTTTTTAGTAAGTCACAGTTAATTACTTAATAAATAAATTGAATATTTAGCTTTATTTATTTCATATTCATATTTTATTGCGTAAGTAATCCTCAAACCATTCAGCTGTCAAATCATTAGGAAACTGTACGTGATCAAATAAAACAGGGCAAGGAGAGTTCACGGCATCACACAATATTGCAAAATATTTGCAGTGTTGTGATAGACAAAGAGAACACAATTGCTTCTTACGTCTTTGGAATAAGTCAATGTATCTGATGTTTCTGTGAATTGTACTGACCTACTCCCAATAATCAAATAACATTTTACAGCTAGCAGGATTTACATCCTGAACATAGCCTTCTGACTTACAACACTTGTGTAATTGTAATCATACTAAAAGGAGTAGAATGGGAAATACACATCACTGTGTACAATTGGCAGTCAGTGATGAATTCTGTAACAAATGCAAACAATATCCTAACAGTACATATTTATCTATCCTCAAATGAAAGTTCATTTTCGGTTCAAGACTATTACATTATTCCTGAGTACAAGGCAAACAGAAAAATCATCAATCTTATTAAATAAAAAGTTCCTGTCCCTAAATACTAATTCTTACCTGCAGTAACCATAATAAACAGAATTCTCTAGAATGAAGTTAGATCAGAACAAGATGAATCCTAATTGGTTGCTCTGGGTCACTACCGGAGTCCTGTTAAATATACACCTTCATGCACTTGATACAGAGTAAACTAGATGTGTCAATGCAAACTCGGCAGGTGTCGAGGCATATGTGGGTGTAATTGTTTAATGTCTAACTGCACTAATATTTGAATTCCAAACTGTAAATCACAAACAAATAAATTAAACAACTCATCAGGCTGATCCCCATATGTATTAGCATATCAGTTGCAAGTTAGAAATGACGGGCTGGTCAATTAAACAGCCATTTTTTTTCAAAGATTACACCCAGCTTGTAATTAAATATTGTTTGGCATGAATGTTATAATACAGTAATAAAATTCTTCATGATTTGTGCAAGTAGCTAAGGGAAGCATATTTAAAGTCTATGTACAGCCCAAACCTTTTTTTTTCTTAGTTTGAAATAAAATGTGCAAGGATTAGAATTCTGGAACAGAAATCTATGTGAGATCCAATTGTTTTCAGATTTTACAGAAAGTGATGGGAAATTTTCCAATGGGGACTGCTGTCCTGGTCACAGCTCTCGCAGTCCCTGAGAGTGGCTATCTTCTCTCTTTGATGAGAGCTCTTCTTACTTTCCACTCTGTCTTTGAAATAGGAAATGAAGGGAATGCAGACAGCAAAAACTATTACCCACTCTACTCGAAACTAAAGAAAATTTAGCTCTGAATAATAATAATAATGATAATAATAATAAAATAGTCAAAGCACAGCAAATTATTTATTGGTAACATTTTGTTCATACTGATCAGGGCTGAAGCTAAGCTTACTATGCATGCATAAAAAAAAGAGAAAAATTACAGCACAATAATTTTTTTTTATTTTTGCCTGTGATTTATTTCTACTGTAGCCAGGAGCTGGCTAAATTGCCTTTGTTATCAGAGGACACCCTACAGCATCTGCCACAGTAAGGCTGTTCCTTCTAGTGCTCAGCCTGGAATTTGCTTGTCACATCCTAAATGCAGAGTAAGTGAGAATTTACAGAAGAGTGGAGAATCTTGGGACATGTAGTCCAAAGAGCTTGAATCTACACAGGGGACTGATCATTGTCTATTAAAAGTTCCAGCTGGCTGGAGGAAGATAACAGAACGCTGTGAGAGGGGATAAATAGCCTGTGTTGGGGAGAAGTCTCTTGGGACCCCCCGGCGTGGACCTGCAAAGAGCGATTCAGAAGGGCGAGTGGTGCTGTGGGCGCATTGAGGCCTGTGCATGGAGATAGAGACATAGTCATCAGCAGAAGTTGCATCTTCTGCCAGCTATTCCTGATAGTTAGCGGCAGCCTGGAGGCCACTTCCATTGCATCGACTCCAGATCCAGCTGGACTGTAGCTTGGTGCGGCACAAGGTCGATTGCTGTCCCTTGAGCTATGTCCTTGCTGAGAAGCCACAGTGTTTACCCTGCTTGTTAGGACACCTCACGTTTTTCTTTAAACAACCCTGCTGTCAGGACACCTCAAGTATACTTTAAAGGGCTACCCAAAGATGCAAGACTTTTCCTCTAAAAGACTACAACATATCCCCCCTACAAGTGACAAGAGCTACTGGTGCCATAAGGGCTCACACTTAGACCCAAGACTCTACTTACTAAAGAGCAAGGCTAAAGACTTAAGGGTTATATTATTTGATTTGAATCTAGAGGTCTTGCGCTATTGGGACTGTGGTGTCAGGGTACTGAAGGTATTGGTCTGACACCAGCATGGTGATTCCTCTGCCCTTCTTCGGCCTGTATCCAAAGATCTTAATCAGGGCAGAATCAGCTTGTTGTGCATATGTGTTCTTACTGTATTTCAATTGGTCGCCATTCTTTTTGATTGTCTCTGCTTTCAGGGTTATTTGCCGTGGTAAATTCCCTGCAAGTAACAAGTTTATATTGGAAACTTGCAAGGTCAGGGCAACCATTGGGGTACAGTATCTTTAACCGGCCCTCATGGGAGTAGCGCTACACTACATAAAAAATGTAAATGCATATTCTAATGGTAAGTATTTCTGCTCTTATGCATTAATACAGATAGGAGCATAATTAGGAAATTTATAGTCACACTTATTTTTTCTTTTTTTGGTAATTCTTCTTCAGCTGGATACCAGCCATGGACCCAGTCTAGAGGCACCCAATGATATCAGATGAGAATCAGAGTTGCAGGGATGATCCGAATGTCCTCAAAGCTGATCTCCAGACATAAATGCAAGACAAAGAAATGCAGCTCTGTATGAACCACTACAGATCCGCGCTATAGCCGAATGATGGCTACAGCGCGGACCTGCCTTGTTGGGACGACGTCTATTGACATTGTCCCGTGCCCGAGCGGCTTGTGCGCCCCCTGCAGGGTGTGTGTGGCGCGCTCTGTGATCAGTGAGTCTATGAAACTCGCTGGATCACAGATCGGAGTAAGGGGTCGATCCCAACCCCTTACCACGTGATCAGCTTCCAGCCAATAACAGCTGATCACGTGATGTAAACAGAACCGGTTATCGGCTATTTTTTCTCCTTGCGCTGATGGCCGTGATCGGGACATCAGCTGCTGCAGATACTTAGTACCCACCTGTGCCCCCTGCCAGAGCCACCTAGCAGTAGGCAACAGTGCCGCATACCAGTGCCCACCAGCGCCACCCATCAGTGCCTACAGTGTCACCTATCAGTGCCCACAGTGCCACCTATCAGTGCCTCAACAAAGGTGGCACTGATGTGCCCATCAGCATCACCTATCAGTGCCCATCAGTGCCGCCCATCAGTGCCACCTATCAGCCCATCAGTGCCACCCATCAGTGCCAACTATCAGTACCCATCTGTGCCACCCATCTGTGCCAACCATCAGTGGCCATCAGTACCGCCTTATCCGTGCCTATCAGTGCCGCCTTAACTGTGCCTATAAGTGCCCATCAGTGCAGCCTATCAGTACCCACCAGTGCAGCCTACCAGTTCCCACCAGTGCAGCCTACCAGTGCCCACCAGTGCCACCTCATCAGCGCATATCAAAGAAGGAGAAAAATTACCTGTTTGCAAAATTTTATAACAAACTATGAAACATGGTTTATTTAAAAAAAAAAATTATTTTACAATTTTTTTGTTTGTTTAACAAAAAATAGAAATCCCAGCAGTGATTAAATACCACCAAAAGAAAGCTCTATTTGTGGGAAAGAAATCATAAAAATGTAATTTGGGTACAGTGTTGTATGACTGCACAAATGTCATTCAAAGTGTGTCAGCGTTGAAAGCTGAAAATTGGTCTGGGCAGGAGGGGGGTTTAAGTGCCCAGTAAGCAAGTGGTTAAGTAATAATGAGTACCGATTGGAGGAGATAAGCAGCACAAAGTATCAATCAGTTGTGCTGCAATGTACAGAACATGCTGAAAGAATGGTAGAGCAGAGTAAGAGAGATGTGTTCATCAGTCTGCTGCTTCCCTCACTTCTAGTCACAGGGTGGGGACCTGTAAACCTAGGTTCACACATATGCGTTTGTAGTGCATTTTCCAGTTTTCAGAAACGCACTACAGTCCATTTAACATGGTACACATTAACATCTATGCGTTTTGAAGCTGATGCATTTTTGGAAAGAATCCGACTTTTTTTCCACTTTTTGCATGTAATAGACTTCAATGGAATCACACCAGAAATGTAAGAGCCCTTTCACACTGCTAGCCCAGCCGCGTTAGTGGTAAAGCACCACAAGTTTTATTGGGGCTTTACCGCTGTTATAACGGTGCTTTTTGGCCACTAGCGGGGCACTTTTAACCCTGGTAGTGGCTGAGGAAAGGGTTAAAACCGCCCGCAAAGCGCCGAAGCAGGGGCGGTTTAGGAGCGGTGTATACACCGCTCCTGCACTGCCCCAAAGATGCTGCTTGCAGGACTTTTTTTCGGTCCTGCAAACACAACGCCCCATTGTGAAAGCACTCAGGCTTTTACACTGGAGAGGTTTGAGAGGTGCTTTTCCAGCACTTAACAGGCGCTATTTTTAGCACTAAAACGCCTGAAAAGCACCTTCAGTGTGAAAGGGGTCTTAGTGTTGTGTTTATAATGCAATTTTTGATGTGTTTTTTATTTTGCAGTTTTTATTTTCCGATTTAAACACTGTATATAGCTGATTGCTAAGGAGCAGGCCGGGAAGCCGGCCGCCGTGTCCTTACCAACCCATGAGTCATCAGCTGTCAGTGGGGTTCCCCGCTGATAGTTGATTGTGAAAGAAAAGTGAAAAAAAACATTGTGGTTTCCCCTCCGGGTCCATACCCGGCCCTTTTACGGAACTCCTAGAGTACTTTCAGGGGATTACTGGGATTACAAATCTTTGGACAATTTCAAGTGAACCGATTTTGGGGTGTAGTCAGCTTTGCATAGTTGCAGAACAACTTTTTTGACTATTGGACCATAATGGGAACCCCCCCCCCCCCCCCCAATAGGGCACAGATGGCAAGAAAAAAAATGTTTTTAACCCTCCCTTACTCAATCCAAAATTAAATAAAAAGTTTTGCCTTTAGATCTAATTTAACTGTATGTGTTCTTTAGATCTGTAGTGCTGAAAATTTACTTTTTTTTAATTATATGAAATGTGCTACTCACAACTGAGTACTCAGGTACTGTTTCAGTGTCCTCTCAGTCTTAAAAGGGAGAAAAGTTGTAGAAAAAAATTCTGTTTACTCCTGAAGCTTTCCTTTTTTTTCCAGTGAAAAACGCTTTTAAAGACCTCAATTTAATGGCACTCCTACTAGGCACCTTCTTCTACACATAATATAGTGTGAATGAACCATAAATGAACGTAAAATATCTATAGGCTTCTGACAACCTCCTAGGCATCCTAAGCTATTCATTTACTTTAAAATTACTTTGTCCTTTATTATAATGGCATTCTAAGAATGTTCCATACCCAAATGACACATGCTAAAGACAGTGGCGGAACTATAGGGGTCGCTGTGATCGCCATGGCGACCGGCCCCTTGCTGCAGGGGGCCCTGGGGGCCCCCTGTACACTTCGCTAGGAGGGGCGGCTGAGAGGAGCTCCCCCGATTCTAAACTAATCGGCGATGTGCAGGGAGCTCCTCACATTAGGCTAAAGTGAAAGTCAAAGCACAGTGTGTGCTGTGCTCTTTGTCTCCCCCTGCAGTGCAGTACCCGGCAGGAAGAGACAAAATAAGAGGACTGTCGTTTTTTTATTTTAATTTTTTTTTATATAAGATTATCTACTGTATCTGTATGTGTGTGCATCATACATGTGTGTGTGTGTGTGTGTGTGCATGATGTATGTGTGTGTTCATGATGCATGTGTGTGCGCATGATGCATGTGTGTGTTCATGATGCATGTGTGTGCGCATGATGCATGTGTGTGTTCATGATGCATGTGTGTGTTCATGATGCATGTGTGTGTGTGTGTGCACGCGCATGTATGTCTGTGTGTGTGCGCATGATGTATGTGTGTGTCTGTGCATGCATGTGTGTGCAATGCATGATGCATGCATGTGTGTGTGTGTGTGTGCGCATGCATGTATGTCTGTGTGTGTGTGCATGATGCATGTATGTGTGTGTTCATGATGCATGTGTGTGTGTGTGCACATGTATGTCTGTGTGTGTGTGTGCATGATGTATGTGTGTGTCTGTGCATGCATGTGTGTGCAATGCATGATGCATGTGTGTGTGTGTGTGTGTGTGTGCGCACGCATGTATGTCTGTGTGTGTGCATGATGTATGTGTGTGTCTGTGCATGCATGTGTGTGCAATGCATGATGCATGTGTGTGTGTGTGCACACGCATGTCTGTCTGTGTGTGTGCATGATGCATGCATGTCTGTCTGTGTGTGTGTGCGTGCATATATGTATGTGTGTGTGCATGTATGTGAGAGTGCATGTATGTGAATGTGCATGTGTTTATCAGTGGCGGTGCGTCCAAAAGGGCGCACAGGTGCCGCCCCCTCTCTCCAGCCACTCCCTCTATGACAAATGGATAGATTCATGCATAGCATGATTCTATCCATGGCCCCTGCTGCCACCCCCATATTTAGGTTCCTTTATATGCAGCCACCCACTTGTGACCGGGCCCTGGTGTTCTGCCATCGGGCTCGGAGAAAAGAGCTTTGTCCGGAGGTCGGGGGGGGGGGCCCTCCATGGTTTCTTGCATCGGGCCCTGAGCATTCTAGTTACGCCACTGGCTAAAGATAAACTCATACCTCTGTGAAATATATGAATAAAACTTATGCAACATGCCTACAAGGAAACAAAAAAGTCTCATGTGTCTCATGAGACTGTTCCATTGTCCATGGCCGTAGGGCAGTGGTTCTTAACCTCAGTCCTCATTACCCCCCACCAGGCCATGTTTGCAGGCTTTCCTTTTCCCTTGCACAGGTGCTTTAAATCTAAGTCAATGGCTTGGTATTTTGGACAGCTATTTTATCTAAGGGAAATTCCCAAAACATGGCCTGGTGGCGGGTAATGAGGACTGAGGTTAAGAACCACTGCCGTAGGGGCTCTTCACCATGAGATAATCCAATTCCAAGTTATTTCCTCACCTATGTTTCCCCTGGTTATTGGTTATCCTTGATTACAGAGGCACAACCCCT
This sequence comes from Lithobates sylvaticus, assembly GCA_028564925.1. Taxonomy (NCBI): domain Eukaryota; kingdom Metazoa; phylum Chordata; class Amphibia; order Anura; family Ranidae; genus Lithobates; species Lithobates sylvaticus. The sequence goes on from CM053026.1 coordinate 381,494,390, forward strand.
ATTTTGATTGGCTCTGTGCTGAGGTTCTCTCCTGGTCGCAACAATGCAGTAAGACATGCTTCCAGAAGGTAGCCAAGGTCCTGTGCACCTCTTCACTCGGAGGAGTACCGCGATTTTAGCGATGTCTTTGACAAAAGTCAAGCCGGTAGTTTGCCTCCCCACCGGTCATATGATTGCGCAATTGACCTTCAACATGGTGCCATACCCCCTCATGGCTGGGTTTACCCTTTGTCGGTCTTGGAGGATAAGGCCATGGAGGAGTATGTTGCAGACGCACTTTCTTGAGGTTTCATCCGCAAATCCTCATCTCCTGCGGGTGCTGGTTTCTTCTTTGTGAAGAAGAAGAGCGGTGAACTGAGATCTTGTATTTATTATAGGGGTCTCAATCGTTTCATGATTAAGAATGCCTATCCGATTCCATTGATTACAGAGTTATTAGACCGCCTCAAGGGAGCAACATGAAGCTTGATTTGAGAGGGGCATACAACCTTGTGAAGATTAAGGAGGGAGATGAGTGGAAAACTGCATTTAATAACAGAACAGGCCATTATGAGTACCTCGTAATGCCTTTTGGCCTTTGTAACACCCCAGAATTTATTACCGATGTCCTCCCAGATTTGTTGCAGTTATGTGTGGTGGTTTATCTCAACAATATCCTCATATTTTCTAAGTCCCTTGAGAGCCACCACACGGATGTCTGTCGTGTGCTTCAGAGAACAATCTCTATTGTAAATTGGAGAAGTGTGAATTCCATTGTGAACAGTAGGGATGAGCCGAATGCCCCCGGGTTTAGGTCGCACCAGAACCTGCGAACGGACCGAAAGTTTGCACGAACGTTCGAACCCTGTTAATTACAATGGACGCGAACGTTCAAAATCTAAAGTGCTATTTATAACGGCCAATATGCATGTTATTGTCCTAAAAAGGGTTTGGGGACCTGGGTCCTGCCCCAGGGGACATGTATCAATGCAAAAAAAAGTTTTAAAAACTGAAGTTTTTTCTGGAGCACTCATTTTAATGATGCATAAAGTGAAAAAAAAAGTGAAATATTCCTTTAAATATCATACCTGGGGGGTGTCTAAAGTATGCCTGTGAAGTGGCATGTGTTTCCCATGTTTAGAATTGTCCCTGCACAAAATGACATTTGTAAAGGAAAAAAAGCCATTTAACCACTTAAGCCCCGGACCAATTTGCAGACAAAGGACCAGGCCCCTTTTTGCGATTCGGCACTGTGGCTCCCAAACAAAATTGGCGTCCTTTTTTTTCCACAAATAGAGCTTTCTTTTGGTGGTATTTGATCACCTCTGCGGTTTTTATTTTTTGCGCTATAAACAAAAATACTTTTTGCTATAATAAATATCCACAAAAAATATATAAAAAAACATATTTTTCCTTAGTTTAGGCCGATACGTATTCTTCTACATATTTTTGGTAAAAAAAAAAATCACAATTAGCGATTATTGATTGGTTTGCGCAAAAGTTATAGCGTTTACAAAATAGGGGATAGTTTTATAGTATTTTTATTAATATTTTTTTTTTTTACTAGTAATGGCGGCAATCAGCGACATTATGGCGGACACATCGGACATTTTTGGGACCATTGTAATTTATACAGCAATCAGTGCTATTTAAATTCAGGGGTATGCTGTGCAGGAGGCACACTACATTCAGTGAATATTAGGCAGATGCCTGTGTTGCACAAATCAACTACACAACACCAGCAATGAGGGGGTAGATTCAGGTGTATGCTGTGCAGTGTGCAGGAGGCAAACTACACCCACTGTAACAGCACTAGGTTAGGAAGCAAAGCAAAGCTGACACTGTCCCTGCCTATCCTGCTCTCTCCCTGAACACTACACTCACTGTAACAGCGCTATCTAAAGAAGAATAAAGCACAGCTGACGCTGTCCCTGCCTATCCTGCTCTCCCTGAACACTACACTCACTGTAACAGCGCTATCTAAAGAAGTATAAAGCACAGCTGACACTGTCCCTGCCTATCCTTCTCTCTATGAACGCCGCACAACACTACACTAGGCCGCCGCACTGTCTGCCTTATATAGTGTGGGGCGTGTACTAAACCCCCCTGAGCTATAATTGGCCACAGGCATCCTGCTTGTCTCTCACATTCTTGTCTGAGGCTAAACGCCTCTCTCCCAGAATGGGCTCTTTTCTTGTCTAGTTTCAACTACATTTACTCATTCTTAGCCGGTACTAAGAATGTAAGGGCTGATGCTTTGTCACAACAATTTTCCTCCACTTCCAAGATGGAGTCAGTTCCGGTTCCTGTGATTCCTCCTGATCGTATTCTGGCTACAATTCTCACCAGTCTCACTTCTCCTTTGGGTGACCAAATTCTTGCTTCTCAGGTCCATGCTCCTCCTGAGAAACCTTGTGACCGCTGCTTTGTCCCAGAGAGTCTCAGTACTGCCGTGCTCCAGACTTACCATTCTTCCATGGCTGCTGGCCACCCTGGGAAGAATCAAATTTTTTTGCCCATTTCCCACTTATTCTGATGGCTTAGTCTACGTGCTGATGTAACCACCTTCATAGCTGCCTGTTCCATGTGTGCTCAGAGTAAGACTCCACGACACCTTCCAGTGGGCCTCCTACAACCCATACCCAATGGAGAGAGGCCCTGGACCCACCTGTCGATGGATTTTATTGTGGAGTTACCCAACTCCCAGGGCAACACAGTTATACTTATAGTGGTTGACCGGTTCTCAAAAATGTCCCATTCTATTCCACTTAAGAAGTTGCCCACTTCTAAGGAACTGGCTTCCATTTTTGCTTGGGAGATCTTTTGCTTACATGGGCTACCCAATGTCATTGTCTAGGATCCCTTGCAGCCTACTGCCTAGCCACACGGCAACATCTCTTGCTTTTACCAGCACAGGCATTACACCAGTGCATACATTCATTATATGAATTCAATATCTGGCTTCTCAACCTACTAAATTTGGGGGAGACCTTCTTCATTGCATGTGAGTACCATACCCACAAAAGTACACCAATATGTCGATTTTTGGCAACAAAACATGTTTACTTGTTCATAATCTTTGTACTAATATTTACTCATTCACACACTATAGATGTGAAACAACAGGATATTAAACAGCCTTTGAAAAAGGACCAAAGTCCGAAACATGTCAGCGTTTTCCTAGACTACTTATGCATTGCAAGTTATCTTGTAAAATCATTATATGTTCATGCTTCGATATGGTCAAATTGTATATGCTGAATGTATGCTTTTCTTGACTAAAATACCTGTATGTCATATCCTTGCACTTTAGGTGTTTTTTGCCTTAACAAATAAAACCCACTTTATTTTTGAATTGCATATACTTTCCTGTGTCTATCCATTTAAGCATCCCCTAGGGCAGGCATGTCCAAAGTCCGGCCCACGGGCCAATCGCGGCCCGCGGTCCGGTTTTGAACGGCCCGCCTGGTTATCTAAACTCTTACAGCCAGTGTGCCGTGGGATCAGGTCTGTCAGATGAGCTGATCCCCTGCCGAGCTGTACATCGGCACTGTGAGAAGCTCCGTCAGCCTCAAAAGTGAAAGTAAAGTGCAGGGGGAGTGTGCTGTGCTCTCTGCTTCCCCCTACAGTGCAGTACCCGGCTGAATGAGGAAGCTGGAAAGGTACAGTACTGTGCTAGAAGCTAGATTAGTTTTAAAAGGGCTTTATTCATGTGCATGTATGTATGTGCATATGTATGTATGTGTCTGCATGTATGTGTGTATGTATGTGTGTGCATGTGCCTGCATATATGTCTGTATGTATGTATGTGTGTGCATGTGCCTGCATATATGTCTGTATGTATGTATGTGTGTGCATGTGCCTGCATATATGTCTGTATGTGTGTGTATGTGTCTGTGTATGTCTGTATGTATGTATGTATGTATGTCTGTATGTATGTGTGTGTGCATGTATGTATGTGTGTGCACGTGTCTGTATGTATGTGTGTGCACGTGTCTGTATGTATGTGTGTGCACGTGTCTGTATGTATGTGTGTGTGCATGTGTGTGTGAATGTGTGTGCATGTGTATGTATGTTTGTATGTGTGTCTGTATGTTTGTGTGTATGTTACTTTTAATCCTGACCCCCCCCCCCCCATTCCTGTACCATTAGAACTGCTTTTGTAGGGCTTGTTAGTGATAGCAGCCAGGACTGCTGCTCCTCTGAAAAGCAATCCATGCACAGATCGCTTTTCAGAGGCATTTGACAGGCGGTAAAGAGGCATTATGTTGCCTCCTCACTACCTGTTTTAAGCCCGTAAATGCAGCATCACTACACCGCAACTGTGCATGTATGTATGTGCATATGTATGTATGTGTCTGCATGTATGTGTGTGTATGTGTGTGCATGTGCCTGTGTCTGTATGTATGTATGTGTGTGCATGTGCCTGCATATATGTCTGTATGTATGTATGTGTGTGCATGTGCCTGCATATATGTCTGTATGTGTGTGCATGTGTCTGTGTATGTCTGTATGTATGTATGTATGTATGTCTGTATGTATGTGTGTGTCTGCATGTATGTATGTGTGTGCATGTGTCTGTATGTATGTGTGTGCATGTCTGTATGTATGTGTGTGCACCTGTCTGTATGTATGTGTGTGTGCACATGTCTGTATGTGTGTGCATGTGTATGTATGTTTGTATGCATGTGTATGTATGTGTGTATGTTACTTTTAATCCTGACCCCCCCCCCCATTCCTGTACCATTAGAACTGCTTTTGTAGGGCTTGTTAGTGATAGCAGCCAGGACTGCTGCTCCTCTGAAAAGCAATCCATGCACAGATCGCTTTTCAGAGGCATTTGACAGGCGGTAAAGAGGCATTATGTTGCCTCCTCACTACCTGTTTTAAGCCCGTAAATGCAGCATCACTACACCGCAACTGTGCAATGCACACAGTTGCAGGGTAGTTGCAGTGCAGCCCATTCAGCCTGGGCATACCTCCAGCTGCAGCCACAGCATGTGTACACCCCCAGCTGCTCCCTCTGCAGCTAAAGGGGGAGAAGTTGGGGCTGGTAAAAACAGCTTAACCATGTGGTTTTACTGCCCCTCCAACCTGACATGTGAACAAGTCCTTGGTTCACATCTGTGTGGCTGCGTGCTGCGTGTAGGGCAGCCCATTCATTTCAATGGGCTTCCCTACCCACAAAAATGCAGGGAAAGAAGTCCCCAACCTTTTTTTTTTATTGCACTGCACCAAAAGCACCCCACGTTTTCCAATGTGTGGGGTACCATTAAGAATTAACGGTACCCCTAAAGAGCAGAGTATTCGTTTGTGTGCCGGGAATGAGCGTGACAAAGGCAAGAGAATTCTTGTTGGGCAGTGTATTGGTGCTCGAACGAACACACTTATACCGAATTTTAATGGTTTAAAGAATGTCCGGGAAAATGGTCGGCCCTCACGCATGTTCACTTCATCAAATCTGGCCCTCTTTGAAAAAAGTTTGAACACCCCTGCCCTAGGGGTATTGGCTGTGTACATGCACACTAGGCCTATATTGTTTTTTTGTGTTCATTTAATAGGGATGTGATAGACCACTCATATCCTATCACCATCTGCCCAAACTGTTTTCTTATTGTCTAGGACAGGGGTAGTCAGTTTGTGTCTTGGTTCTGGCAAGCCTTTTGAGCACAGTTGGGAATTCAGCTTGCTTTCTCCTCTGCGTATCATCCACAGTCTAATGGGGCCGCAGAACGAGCCAATCAGTCCTTGGAGCAATTCCTACATTGCTATATTTCTGACCATAAAACCGTGGGCAGAGTTTGCTCACAATAGTGCCTTGAATTCTGTTTCCTGATTGTCTTCATTTATGGGGAACTATGGTTTCCAACCTTCTATGTTGCCTGACTCGTTTGTTCCGCAGAGTATTCCTGCATTAGAGGAGCATCTCCG
>CM053026.1:381500767-381613779 GCA_028564925.1 Lithobates sylvaticus
GAGACGAGTGCATCAGATCGCACCACTGCTATTTGCAATATTTGTCTCAAGCGTATCTCGCGTGGCCAAAACATCAGCCGCTTGGGCACCACAAGCATGAGCAGACATATGTCGACCTGCCATGCAGCTCGTTGGCAAGCACACATAAAAGACCCACACCAAAGAACAAAGCGGACCTCTCCTTGCTCCTTATCAGCTGGGATCTCCATCCCCACTACATCTTCAGTCCTCTCTGAAAGCTGCTCTGAGAGGACTGAAGGTGTAGAATTAGGTGTGTCACAACCAAGTACTTGCAGTACACCGACGTCCGATTGTAGCAGGCAAATTTCCCTGCCCCAGCTGCTGGACCGTCGAAAGAAGTACACTCCCAGCCATCCACATGCCCAGCGGTTGAATGCTAGCTTGGCTAAATTGCTAGCACTTCAACTGCTGCCTTTTCAGTTGGTAGACTCGGCCCCCTTCCGTGAGTTTGTTCAATGTGCGGGTCCTCAGTGGCAGGTTCCCAAACGCCACTTTTTCTCACGGAAGGCGATTCCGTCTCTCTACCGGCATGTGGAAGGCAATGTGCATGCCTCGCTGGACAGGGCGGTCAGCGGTAAGGTGCATATTACCGCTGACTCATGGTCTAGCAGGCATGGACAGGGACGTTATCTTTCTTTCACGGCCCATTGGGTCACTCTATTGGCAGCTGGGAGGGATGCAGGACAAGGTGCAGTAGTGTTGGATGTTGTTCCGCCACCACGCCTCCAAAATGCTACTACTGCTACTGGTTGTGACACACCTCTCTCCTCCACCCCCTCCTCTTCTTCTTCCTCCAGTGCTCTGTCCTCAGAACCGGCGGTGCTCCGTAGGCGTACAAGGGGCTACGCAAGTACGCAGGCAAAAAGATGCCATGCCGTTCTTGTGCTGGTGTGTTTGGGGGACAGGAGCCACACTGGGCCAGAGGTTCTGGCAGCTCTGCAGGGGCAGGCCAAGAGGTGGTTGACGCCACGCCAGCTTAAGCCAGGAATGGTCGTTTTTGACAATGGCACCAACCTCCTCTCCGCCCTGTGACAGGGGCAGCTCACCCATGTGCCCTGTATGGCTCACGTCCTCAACCTGGTGGTGCAGCGGTTCTTGGGCAGGTTCCCAGGATTACAGGATGTCCTGAGGCAGGCCAGAAAAGTCTGTGTGCATTTCCGCCAATCTTATAATGCCAGTGCTCGGCTGACTGAGCTGCAAAAGGAGCTGAACCTGCCCAAGAACCGCCTAATATGTGACATGCCCACCAGGTGGAACTCAACGTTGGCCATGCTGCAGCGACTGCACATGCAGCAGAGGGCCATCAATGAGTACCTTTGCGACTACGGCACCAGGACAGGGTCAGGGGAGCTTGGCTTTTTTTCCCCACGCCAGTGGAGCATGATCAGGGATGCATGCACTGTCCTCTCACCATTTGAGGAGGCCACGAGGATGGTGAGCAGTGACAGTGCATGCATCGGTGACACTGTACCTCTTGTCCACCTGTTGGAGCATACGCTGCGTGGGATAATGGACAGGGCACTTGAGGCAGAACAGAGGCAGGAAGAGGAGGACTTCCTTGCCTCTCAAGGCCCCCTTTATCCGGACAGTGTTCCTTCTGTCCCACCCATCACACAGGAAGAGGATGAGGAGGAGGAGGAGGAGGATTGTGTGAGCATGGAGGTGGAGCCTGGCACTCAGCATCAGCAGCAGCAGTCTTTTAGGGATGATGTACAGTCCCAACAAACCAGTGGACTTGTACGTGGCTGGGAGGAGGTGGCTGGCGATCATGTCATCCTCAGTGACCCAGAAGACTCCGGACCGAATGCCTCAGCTAACCTACGCTGCATGGCCTCCCTGATCCTGCAAAGCCTGCGGAAGGATCCTCGTGTTCTTCGGATCAAGGAGAGGGACCATTACTGGCTGGCCACTCTCCTTGATCCACGGTACAAGGGTAAGGTTGCGGACCTTATCTTGCCATCGCAGAGGGAGCAGAGGATGAGACATCTCAGGGAGGCCTTGCAGAAAGGTCTGTGCAACGCGTTCCCAGAAACTGGGAGGTTACAAACTCCTGGTCCTGGACGACGAGTTGCTGAGGCTTCGGTCAGTAGCAGAAGAAGCGGTGGGGAAGGTGGACGTCTGACCGATGCGTTCAGACAATTTTTTAGTCCGCAGCCCCAAGGTATGATCGGTTCCAGCAACCATCGCCAGCGTCTGATATACATGGTGCAGGAATACCTAGGGGCAAGGTCAGACTTGGACACCTTTCCCACCGAAAATCCTCTGGCTTACTGGGTCCTGAGGATGGATCACTGGCCAGAGCTTGCACAGTATGCAATTGAGCTACTGGCCTGTCCTGCCTCCAGCGTTCTTTCCGAACGCACATTCAGTGCTGCTGGAGGATTTGTCATCGATCATAGGGTGCGCCTGTCCACTGACTCGGTTGATCGACTGACCTTCATAAAAATGAATCAGTCTTGGATCACCACCAGCTACCAGGCACCTGAAGCGGATATAACAGAATAATTTATAATGTCACATCCCTTCAAGACTGCCTATGCTGATGCTGAGTGACTGTCCTGTTATGTTCACTGACTATCCTCTTCCTCCTCCTCAATGATCCATGCCACCACACCAGTGCCTAAGGCACAATTTGTCAGCCCCTGTATAACAGGGGCGTGTACTTACAATTTTTTTACAAAATGCTTCGCAACACGTGTGACTGCTGTGCTCCAAGTACAGGATCTGTGAGGGGTTGCAGTGTTGTGGCACCAGCACCAGTGCCTAAGGCACAATTTTTCAGCCCCTGTTGTGGCGTGTAATTACATTTTTTTAAAAATATGCTTCGCAACAGGTGTGACTGCTGTGCTCCAAGTACAGTATCTGTGAGGGGTTGCAGTGTTGTGGCACCAGTGCCTAAGGCACAATTTTTCAGCCCCTGTTGGGGCGTGTAATTACAATTTTTAGGCAATGCTTTGCAACAGGTCTCATTGCTGTGCTAAGAGTACAGTATCTGTGAGGGGTTGCAGTGTTGTGGCACCAGCACCAATGCCTAAGGCACAATTTTTCAGCCCCTGTTTAACAGGGGCGTGTAATTACAATTTTTTAAAAAGATGCTTCGCAACAGGTGTGACTGCTGTGCTCCAAGTACAGTATCTGTGAGGGGTTGCAGTGTTGTGGCACCAGTGCCTAAGGCACAATTTTTCAGCCCCTGTTGGGGCGTGTAATTACAATTTTTAGGCAATGCTTTGCAACAGGTCTCATTGCTGTGCTAAGAGTACAGTGTCTGTGAGGGGTTGCAGTGTTGTGGCACCAGCACCAATGCCTAAGGCACAATTTTTCAGCCCCTGTTTAACAGGGGCGTGTAATTACAAATCTTGACCTAATAGTTCACAGCAGGGCCAATTCCTGCGCCCACCAAGAGTAACTATGAGGGCCTACAGTCTTGTGGCAACACCGTCCACCACCACCACCGCCAAAGGCCCAATTTTTCTGCCCTGTTCAACAGGTGCATGCAATTACAAATCTTGATCTAATAACTCACAGCAGGGCCCATTCCTGCGCCCACCAAGAGTAACTGTGAGGGCTTACAGTCTTGTGGCAACACCGTCCACCACCACCACCAAAGGCCCAATTTTTCTGCCCGGTTCAACAGGTGCATGCAAGTACAAATCTTGATCTATTAACTCACAGCAGGGCCCATTCCTGTGCCCACCAGTCTTGTGGCTACACCAACATCTAATAGGGCAGCCATGACATTTTCCTCAAGGATTTTCAGCCATATGGCGGCCAGGACAAGACATGACATTAAAGCCGCAAGTGGTTTTAAATGGCTTCTTTTTTTCCTTTACAAATGTCATTTTGTGCAAGGACAGTTCTAAACACGGGAAACACATGCCACTTTACAGGCATACTTTAGACACCCCCCAGGTACCATATTTAAAGGAAAATTTCACTTTTTTTTTTCACTTTATGCATCATTAAAATGACTGCTCCCGAAAAAACGTTAGTTTTTAAAAGTTCTTTTTGCATTGATATATGTCCCCTGGGGCAGGACCCGGGTCCCCAAACCTGTTTTATGACATTAACATGCATATTGGCCGTTGTAATTAGCAATTTTGATTTCGAACGTTCGCGTCCATTATAACGAATAGGGTTCGAAAATTTGCGCGAACTTTCGGTCCGTTCGAAGGTTCTGGTGCGAACCCATCCCGGGGGTGTTCGGCTCATCCCTACTGCTGAGTGCTGAGTCTGACATTATCTGCTGTGATTCTGGGGATTAGTGTAGTGTGTGCGTGTTGTTAGTACAGCATTGCAGTATCACATTAAACCACCTTTTCCCTTCTGGCCTGTTGTCATCTAAGGCAGCCAGCCAGCCATCGCAGGAGTTAGCGTGTGTGTGTGCTGTGTGCGTATAGCACAGCACACAATAAACCACCTCAGCATGTATCTACCCACCTCAGCCTGTATTTGCCCTAAGGCCCTATTGTCATCTAAGGCAGCCAGCCAGCCATCGCAGGAGTTAGCGTGTGTGTGTGCTGTGTGCGTACAGCACAGCACACAATAAACCACCTCAGCCTGTATCTGACCACCTCAGCCTGTATTTGCCCTAAGGCCCTTTTGTCATCTAAGGCAGCCAGACAGCCATTGCAGGAGTTAGCGTGTGTGTGTGTGCTGTGTGCGTATAGCACAGCACACAATAAACCACCTCAGCCTGTATCTGCCTACCTCAGCCTGTATTTGCTCTAAGGCCCTGTTGTCATCTAAGGCAGCCAGCCAGCCATTGCAGGAGTTAGCGTGTGTGTGTGCTGTGTGCGTATAGCACAGCACACAATAAACCACCTCAGCCTGTATCTGCCCACCTCAGCCTGTATTTGCCCTAAGGCCCTGTTGTCATCTAAGGCAGCCAGACAGCCGTCGCAGGAGTTAGCGTGTGTGTGTGCTGTGTGCGTAAAGCACAGCACACAATAAACCACCTCAGCCTGTATATGCCCACCGCAGCCTGTATCTGCCCTAAGGCCATGTTGTCACCTAAGGCAGCCAGCCATCGCAGGAGTTAGCGTGTGTATGTGCTGTGTGAGTATAGCACAGCATACTAAACCACCTCAGCCTCTATCTGCCCTAAGACCCTGTTGTCATCTAAGACTGCCATCTGCAGGAGTTAGTGTGTGTGCTGTGTGACTCCAGCACAATATACACTACCCACTACAATGCCTGGAAGACCGACAAGGAGAGGCAGACAGTCCCGAGGCAAGAAAACAGGGCAAGCAGGCTCTGTGTCTAGAGACAACAATGCTGGTCGTGGACGTGGTGCATCGTCATCAGCACGTGGCCATGGGACATGCTTGTCCTTCTTTTCAGCAGCTGGACATGTTGAGCCGCATCATGCCTGAAGGCTTGGTAGAGTGGATGACCAAGCCCTCCTCATCCTCCTCATCCTCCTCATCCTCTCTCACCCAGGCTCAGGGTACTGGCAAAGCAGCTGCCAACACGTACTCAATGGCATCATCAGGCACCCCTTCCCTAGACCCACCCTGTCCTCCTGAGGAGTCCCCCGAACTGTTTGAGCACAGTGTTGGGTACATTCTCCAGGAGGATGCCCAGCGTTTTGAAGGCTCGGATGATGATACCCAGCTAGAGGAAGGCAGTAGCGTGAGCGCAGAGAGAGGGGATGCTCAAGGACAGCAATCTGGCAGTCATGTTCCAGCAGCTGCAGCTTACTGCCAGGTTTTCTCCAGTGGTGAAGAGGGAGGGGATGATGAGGTCACTGACTCCACGTGGGTGCCTGATAGGAGAGATGAGGAGGAGGCGGCACATCTCCAACGAGGCAGGATGCCCTCCGGGGGCCAGCTTGAGGCCAGCACACCAACTGAATCACACCGCAGAGCTCCGCCTGTGCAGGGCGCTGCCTCTGCACGTTATTACAAAAGATCTTTGGTGTGGGCCTTTTTTGAGACGAGTGCATCAGTGCTATTTGCAACATATGTCTCAAGCGTATCTCGCGTGGCCAAAACATCAGCCGCTTGGGCACCACAAGCATGACCAGACATATGTCGACCTGCCATGCAGCTCGTTGGCAAGCGCACATTAAAGACCCACACCAAAGAACAAAGCGGACCTCTCCTTGCTCCTCATCAGCTGGGATCTCCAACCCCACTATACCTTCAGTCCTCTCTGAAAGCTGCACTGAGAGGAATGAAGGTGTAGAATTAGGTGTGTCACAGCCAAGTACTTGTGGGCACTCTGCTAGCAGTACACCGACGTCCGATTCTACCAGGCAAATTTCCCTGCCCCAGCTGCTGGACCGTCAAAAGAAGTTTACTCCCAGCCATCCACATGCCCAGCGGTTAAATGCTAGCTTGGCTAAATTGCTAGCACTTCAACTGCTGCCTTTTCAGTTGGTAGACTCAGCCCCCTTCCGTGAGTTTGTTCAATGTGCGGTTCCTCAGTGGCAGGTTCCCAAACGCCACTTTTTCTCATGGAAGGCGATTCCGGCTCTCTACCGGCATGTGGAAGGCAATGTCCATGCCTCGCTGGACAGGGCGATCAGCGGTAAGGTGCATATTACCACTGACTCATGGTCCAGCAGACATGGACAGGGACGTTACCTGTCTTTCACGGCCCATTGGGTCACTCCTTTGGCAGCTGGGAAGGATGCAGGACAAGGTGCAGTAGTGTTGGAGGTTGTTCCGCCACCACGCCTCCAAAATGCTACTACTGGTTGTGACACACCTCTCTCCTCCACCCCCCTCCTCTTCTTCTTCCTCCATGGCCTCTTCGAGTGCTCTGTCCTCGGAACCAGCGGTGCTCCGTAGGCGTCCAAGGGGCTACGCAAGTACGCAGGCAAAAAGATGCCATGCCGTGCTTGCGCTGGTGTGTTTGGAGGACAGGAGCCACACTGGGGCAGAGGTTCTGTCAGCTCTGCAGGGGCAGGCCAAGAGGTGGTTGACGCCACGCCAGCTTAAGCCAGGAATGGTGGTTTGTGACAATGGCACCAACCTCCTTCTCCGCACTGCGACAGGGACAGCTGACCCATGTGCCCTGTATGGCTAACGTCCTTAACCTGGTGGTGCAGCGGTTCTTGAGCAGGTACCCAGGCTTACAGGATGTCCTGAGGCAGGCCAGGAAAGTCTGTGTGCATTTCCGCCGATCATATAATGCCAGTGCTCAACTGGCTGAGCTGCAAAAGGAGTTGAACCTGCCCAAGAACCGCCTTATATGTGACATGCCCACCAGGTGGAACTCAACGTTGGAAATGCTGCAGCGGCTGCACATGCAGCAATGAGTACCTGTGCGACTACGGCACCGGGACAGGGTCAGGGGAGCTTGGATTTTTTTCCCCACGCCAGTGGAGCATGATCAGGGATGCATGCACTGTCCTCTCACCATTTGAGGAGGCCACGAGGATGGTGAGCAGTGACAGTGCATGCATCAGTGACACTGTACCTCTTGTCCACCTGTTGGAGCATATGCTGCGTGGGATAATGGACAGGGCACTTGAGGCAGAACAGAGGCAGGAAGAGGAGGACTTCCTTGCCTCTCAAGGCCCCCTTTATCCAGACAGTGTTCCTTCTCTCCCACCCATCACACAAGAAGAGGGGGAGGAGGAGGAGGAGGATTGTGTCAGCATGGAGGTGGAGCCTGGCACTCAGCATCAGCAGCAGCAGTCTTTTAGGGATGATTTACAGTCCCAACAAACCAGTGGACTAGTACGTGGCTGGGAGGAGGTGGCTGCGGATCATGTCGTCCTCAGTGACCCAGAAGACTCCGGACCGAATGCCTCAGCTAACCTACGTTGCATGGCCTCCCTGATCCTGCAAAGCCTGCGGAAGGATCCTCGTATTCTTTGGATCAAGGAGAGGGACCATTACTGGCTGGCCACTCTCCTTGATCCACGGTACAAGGGTAAGGTTTCGGACCTTATCTTGCCGTCGCAGAGGGAGCAGAGGATGAGACATCTCCGGGAGGCCTTGCAGAAAGGTCTGTGCAACGCGTTCCCAGAGACTGGGAGGTTACAAACTCCTGGTCCTGGATGACGAGTTGCTGGGGCTTCGGTCAGTAGCAGAACAATTTTTTAGTCCGCAGCCCCAAGGTATGATCGGTTCCAGCAACCATCGCCAGCGTCTGATATACATGGTGCAGGAATACCTAGGGGCAAGGTCAGACTTGGACACCTTTCCCACCGAAAATCCTCTGGCTTACTGGGTCTTGAGGATGGATCACTGGCCAGAGCTTGCACAGTATGCAATTGAGCTACTGGCCTGTCCTGCATCCAGCGTTCTTTCCAAACGCTGCTGGAGGCTTTGTCACTGATGCGCCTGTCCACCGACTCGGTTGATCGACTGACCTTTATAAAGATGAATCAGTCTTGGATCACCCCCAGCTACCAGGCACCTGAAGCTGATATAACTGAATAATTTATAATGTCACATCCCTTCAAGACTGCCTATTCTGATGCTGAGTGACTGTCCTGTTATGTTGACTGACTATCCTCTTCCTCCTCAATGATCCTGATGATAGCTTGGAAGAACATTTTATTTTCTGGGTGCCACCACCAGTGGCTAAGGCCCAATTTTTCAGCCCCTGTTTAACAGGGGCTTGTAATTACAATTTTTATGCAATGCTTTGCAACTGGTCTCATTGCTGTGCTCAGAGTACAGTATCTGTGAGGGGTTGCAGTGTTGTGGCACCAGCACCAGTGCCTAAGGCCCAATTTTTCAGCCCCTGTTTAACAGGGACGTGTAATTACAATTTTTTATGCAATGCTTTGCAACAGGTCTCATTGCTGTGCTCAGAGTACAGTATCTGAGGGGTTGCCTTGTTTTCGCACCAGCACCAGTGCCTAAGGCCCAATTTTTCAGCCCCTGTTTAACAGGGGCGTGTAATTACAATTTTTTATGCAATGCTTTGCAACAGGTCTCATTGCTGTGCTCAGAGTACAGTATCTGTGAGGGGTTGCAGTGTTGTGGCACCAGCACCAGTGCCTAAGGCCCAATTTTTCATCCCCTGTTCAACAGGGGCGTGTAATTACAATTTTTTAAGCAATGCTTCGCAACAGGTCTGACTGCTGTGCTGCAAGTACAGTATCTGTGAGGGGTTGCAGTGTTGTGGCACTAGCACCAGTGCCTAAGGCCCAATTGTTCAGCCCCTGTTTAACAGGGGCGTGTAATTACAATTTTTTATGCAATGCTTTGCAACAGGTCTGACTGCTGTGCTCCAAGTACAGTATCTGTGAGGGGTTGCAGTGTTGTGGCACCAGCACCAGTGCCTAAGGCCCAATTTTTCAGCCCCTGTTTAACAGGGGCGTGTAATTACAAATCTTGATCTAATAGTTCACAGCAGGGCCCATTCCTGCGCCCCACCAAGAATAACTGTGAGGGCTTACAGTCTTGTGGCAACACCGTCCACCACCACCACCAAAGGCCCAATTTTTCAGCCCCTGTTTAACAGGGGCGTGTAATTACAAATCTTGATCTAATAATTCTCAGCAGGGCCCATTTCTGCGCCCACCAAGAGTAACTGTGAGGGCTTACAGTGTTGTGGCAACACCGTTCACATCCACCACCAAAAGCCCAATTTTTCTGCCCTGTTCAACAGGTGCATGCAATTACAATTCTCAATCTAATAATTCACAGCAGGGCTCATTCCTGTGCCCACCAAGAGTAACTGTGAGGGCTTACAGTGTTGTGGCAACACCGTCCACCACCAAAGGCCCAATTTTTCAGGCCCTGTTCAACAGTTGCATGCAATTACAAATTTTGATCTAATAATTCACAGCAGGGCCCATTCCTGTGCCCACCAAGAGTAACTATGAGGGCTTACAGTGTTGTGGCAACACCAACATCTAATGGGGAAAATTGCCATGCCATTTTTCTCAAATATTTTCATCCATATTGCTAGGACAAGACATGACATTAAAGCCACAAGCAGTTTTAAATGGCTTCTTTTTTTTCCTATACAAATGTCATTTTTTGCAGGGACAGTTCTAAACACAGGAAACACATGCCACTTCACAGGCATACTTTAGACACCCCCAGCTACCATATTTAAAGGAATATTTCACTTTATGCATCATTAAAATGACTGCTCCCGAAAAAACGTCAGTTTTTAAAACTTCTTTTTGCATTGATACATGTCCCCTGGGGCAGGACCCGGGTCCCCAAACCTCTTTTATGACATTAACATGCATTTTGGCCGTTATAATTAGCACTTTATATTTTGAACGTTTGCGTCTATTGTAACTAATAGGGTTCGAATATTCGGGCAAACTTTCGGTCCGTTCGCAGGTTCTGGTGCGAACCGAACCCGGGGGTGTTCGGCTCATCCCTAATCACAGATGAGGATGGTTACCTTTAATAGCCTTTCAAACCCCTTTGTGTTAACTTGTGTGTTATCAGGCCAAAATCACCAGGGTAAGTAAACTTTTGATCAGGGTAATTTGGGTAGTTTCTGTTGTGATTATGATTTAAAAAAAGTAAACACAATTGATTGATAATAAATGGCTTCAGCCAAACACTAACCATTAGTGAAAAAAAAGCTTTTGTGTTATCATTCATATTCTCAGAAAAATGTCCAAGAAATCATAAATGCTGCCAGTGTATGTAAACTTATGAGCACAACTTTATAGACATAACTTCTTATGCCCTGTACACACGGTCGGAAATTCCGACCACAAAATCCGTCGGATTTTTTCCGACGGATTTTGTCCGACACTGGTGTTGCATACACACGGCCGGACAAAGTTGTCGGAAAATCCGATCATCCTGAACGTGGTGACGTTCGTTGCGTACGACGGGACTACATAGAGGCTAGTAGCCAATAGCTTTGGTCTTGTAATGTGATCTGAGCATGCGTGGCACTTTGTCCATCAGAGTTCGCTACACACGATCGGAAAAAGTCCGATAGGACTTTGTTGTCAGAAAAAATTTGAGAGCAGGATCTCAAACTTCCGACGGAAAAAGTCCGATGGAGCCCACACACGGTCGGAATTTCCGACAACATGGTCCGATAGGACATTTTCCGTCGGATAATCCGACCGTGTGTACGGGGCATTAATCGCAGTATAAAAACCCATCCACATAACATCAAAATCACTTTACACTTGTAAGAGTGGATCATATAGCTACCCGAACAACCATATATACCAATCCATATTGTAGTTTATGAATCATTTAAGTAATTAAGGAAGGACTGCAATCTATCAACGCCTTTCTCAATGTATGCTTCTTCAGGAGACAGGTTTTCTAAGTAGTAAAAAACAAACACCATCATCAAAAATATATTATCACATATAACAACAAAGTAAATACATAATGAACAAAATACAATTTTTTTATGACAGGATTTATAACAAGTCCTGAAATGCTAATCATAGTTCCGCTGTACAATATGATGAAAATCAACACATATATAAAGGGATGAGCCGAACACCCCCCCGTTTCGGTTTGCAGCAGAACATGCGAACAGGCAAAAAATTTGTTCGAACACGCGAACACCATTAAAGTCTATGGGACACGAGCGCTAAAAATCAAAAATGCTTATTTTTAGGGGTTAATATGCAAGTTATTTTCATAAAAAGTGTTTGGGGACCTGGGTCCTGCCCCAGGGGACATGTATCATGCAAAAAAATGTTTTAAAAACGTCAGTTTTTTCAGGAGCAGTGATTTTAATAATGCTTAAAGTGAAACAATAAAAGTGAAATATTACTTTAAATTTCGTACTTGGGGGGTGTCTATAGTATGCCTGTAAAGTGCAACATTTTTCCTGTGTTTAGAACAGTCCTGCACAAAATTAAATTTCTAAAGGAAAAAAGTCATTTAAAACTACTTGCGGCTATAATGAATTGTCGGGTCTCGGCAATACAGATAAAAGTCATTGAAAAAAATGGCATGGGGCCCCCCCAAAAATCTTAAGGGGAACCCCTAACCAAAATTAAAAAAATAAATAAAAATAAAATTAAAAAAAAAAAATTGCGGGGGGGTACCCCCAAATTCCATACCAGGCCCTTCAGGTCTGGTATGGATTTTAAGGGGAGCCCGGCGCCAACTTTTTAAAAGAAAATGGCGTAGGGGCCCCCCAAAAATCCATACCAGACCCTTATCCCAGCACGCAACCTGGCAGAAAAGAGGGGGGACGAGAGAGCACCCCCTCCTGAACCGTACCAGGCCACATGCCCTCAACATGGGGAGGGTGCTTTGGGGTAGCCCCCCAAAGCACCTTGTCCCCATGTTGATGGGGACAAGGGCCTCATCCCCACAACCCTTGCCCGGTGGTTGTGGGGGTAAGGGACCCCCAGATCCCGGCCCCCCCTGTTTGAAATGGTAACGGGTACATTGTACCCCTACCATTTCACAAAAAAAGTGTCAAAATGTTAAAAAAACACAAGACACATCTTGGGACAAGTCCTTTATTAAAAAATAAAAAAATAAAAATGTCCCACGAAGTCCATTCATCTCCTTCTCTCGCTCCGCCGACGGACGGAAAAAAAAAAAACCTCCACGCTGCCACTGATCCGCCTCCATGGGAGGAACCCTCCGTAATGACCATCCAAGAGAGCTATCCAACTTGGGTTATAAATAGCAATAATAATTTTTGAGACTTTTTACATTTAGCCAAGTTAATCTTTTTTTACTCAAGCACAAATACACTAATCTTCTTTCCAGATTGGATTAACCTAATTAACAAAAATCTATCACTTTTTACTATAAACTTACATATGAAGTGAGGGGCTGCATGAATGAATTTGACAAAATCAGGTACAGATGAATAGACTTCCCACATTCAAATACTAGCTCAAAGGCTTAGCATTCTCTTAGAACTCTTAATTTCTCTGTATTGCTCTAAAAACAGCTTTATGGGACCCAGCTAACAACTTCCTTGATTATTAACTTTTGTGTATTTAAAATGAGTTTGAAGCATAGACATGGACAGGCATTCACAGGACTTCTTAATAATCACACACAGGAATGCAGGAACCACAGATGCTAAAGAAATACATAGCTCTACCAGAAATATATACAAGTGAACATATTTACAATGCTTCCCCCTACTGGATGGAGAGCAGTATAACACACTAAAGCCCCATACACACGGTCGGATTTTCCGATGACCAGTTCCGTCTGATCATGTCCGTCGGACTTTGTTCAATGTTGGTGTTGCGTACACACGGTCGGACAACGTTGTCGGAATTTCCGGTCTTCAAAAACGTTGTGACGTAAGTCGTCTTCCACGAGACTAGAAAAGGGAAGTTCAGCACCACGTCCTGCACCCGTTGGGCTCCTTCTGCTGATCCCGTGTTTATCGCAAGTTAGTTGAAGTTTGGGGACTTACGATTCGCGCTTCTCAGTTTTGTGACTGAGATCTTGATATAGGACGCTTTGATTTCCACTGCTTATTGTCTGCTCGTTTCTGGTATTCATTTCGTTCTGTCAGGCCTTGCTGTTTATCGGTGCTTTCTGTTTGTCCGTTCTGACCAGCCGACCGTTTGTGAGCGATGTTTCCCGTACGTACTCGTCGCCGAGTTCGTGCTGTATGCGGAATTGGTGTTTGGCTTTTAGCTTTGAGCCAAGACCCGTCCATGAACAGAGTGACGAGGAGTATGTGGACCAAGAATTGGTTGCTTCAGCGTGATCAGTTCTCGCACATGCCTTTGCTTCGTGAGATCCGGGAGAATAATCCTGATGATTTCAGGAACTTTCTCCGGATGACGGACCCCATTTTTCACCGTCTTTTGGCTTTGCTGACCCCTTTTATCAGCCGGCAGGATACCTGCATGAGACAAGCCATCACTCCGGAGCAGAGGCTTGTTGCCACGTTGAGGTACTTGGCGACAGGGAGAAGCCTTCAGGATTTGAAGTTCTCCTCAGGTATCTCTCCCCAGGCCCTGGGAATCATTATTCCAGAGATCTGTTCTGCCATCATCCAGGTCCTGCAGGAGGACTATATTAAGGTAACATTTCTCCTTTACTATTCCCTTCTATGTATGCTCTGTTTGCTAATGTCTTGTATTTTTGACCTCCTTCCCTAATTACCATGATTGCAATATGCTCTAATATGCTGTGCCCCTTTTCTCCTTCATGCATTTTTGCCTTAACTTACCTCCCCAGCATGCTCTTCTGGCCCAATAGACACCTATGGCCTAGTTCCTTAAGCAATTTATTTTGTCTGCTGCATAGTATTGTTTTCCCCCAAACACCCCCTAAAATATGCACAAATGTTTGCTGTGTGTTTTACTTCATGCAGAGCCCCTTTTGTTTCCCTTTTTTTTTGGGGGGGGGGGGGGGGGGTGCCAAACTCATTAGGAACCCCCTCCCCCTACTGCTTTGTCAGATGCTACCAATCCTCTATCTGCTGGCTTTCCCAAGGTCAATACACACTATATACCTACCTCTTTATAGTGGGCATCTTTAGGGATGAATTCAGCAAAGCATGTAGTGCAAGGGGCTGGCTCCCTACTTTCCATTTCATAATTTTTTGTGTTCTTTCCCTCCTATTAGCTTGCTAGGTAATTGCAGAATGTCAAAATGTGCTTCCATAATTTTTTGGGGTGGGGGGTGTTATTTGAAATGTTCTTTTAGGTTTCTTGTGGGCTGCCAATAGTGTTTTGTTAAGAAGGGTCTGGCCAAACTAGCACACATTATTGAGCCATTTGGCAATCAATGAAGTGGAGAGGGTTACCTGTCCAAAGCCCCCCCCCCCCCAAACCCCTAGTTATTGTCAATGGCCCATCAGAAGTGGGTGGATTGATGGGGGGTGAGTAATCTGCTAGGGGGACCCTCTACTTTTGGGTGCAAATACTTTCCAGCTTACAATTTTAAAGTCTCATCTTGTTCCAAGATGTTATTGTCTAATCTGCTTGCAATGTTTATGTGCAAAGTGACTAATTTTTTTTTCTTGTTTCACTCCACAGTTCCCTTCCACGCCACAGGAATGGCAGACTGTGGCCTCCCACTTTGCCAGCCGTTGGGACTTTCCTAACTGCGGAGGTGCAATTGATGGGAAACACGTCCGCATCGTCCCACCCCCCAACTCGGGGTCCTACTATTATAATTACAAGGGGTTTAATAGTGTAGTGATGTTGGCGGTGGTGTCGGCGACATACGAGTTTTTGTATGTGGACGTGGGGATGAACGGCCGGATCTCGGATGGTGGTGCCATTGCGCACACAGAGTTCTATTGGCGTCTCCAGAGTGGCAGTCTGTGTTTGCCACCTCCAGAGGAGAATGCTGAAGGACTCCCCTTCGTCTTTGTCGCAGATGAAGCGTTTGCGCTGACTCCCCATCTGATGAGGCCCTTCCCGATGAGGACCCTCACCCCAGACCAGAGGGTCTTCAATTACAGGCTGTCGAGAGCCCGCAGAGTGGTGGAGAACACCTTCGGGATCCTGGCCAGCCGCTTCCGCCTTTTTTTGACGGCTATTAACTTGGCGGAATACAAACTCAACCACATAGTTCTTGCCTGCTGCATATTGCACAACTTTTTGAAAAGACACAACAGCAACTATGTGGTGGTCGTTGGCCCAGATGTGGACGGGCCTTCCAATGCCGACCTCACAGCCCTTTAAGCGACACGTCCAGGCTTGCCCCGTCTAAATGCCCGCGAGGTCCGCAAGCAATATATGGACTACTTTGTGGGTAGGGGGGCCATTGCTCTGCCTGACGATGTGTGAGAGGCATTTTTTAATAAATATATATTTTTTAAACATACCTATGATTTCTTGTCATTTCTTGGTTGTGTTTGTTGTAGGTGTATTCTAGCTTATTTGTGTTGGATATTTTTGCCCTTTAGCTTCAACAGTGGGAATGCACTTTCTGGGCAAAAGGAGGTAACAGTCTCCTGTTCCCAAAAAGAATCTTCTCATGTTGTGTGTGTGATACCTAATCTTTTGTCTAGAGTAGGTTTGTAGTGCATAACTGACACCCAAAATAATCCTTTTCATCACCATGACAGAAATGTGTGTATTCACAAAAATGCTGGGCTACGTGTTTTCGTAGAAACCACTGTGGGTGTCATTTACATAAGCCAAATCCACTATGCACTACAAGTGCACTGCAAAAGTGCCCTGGAAAATACACTTGCAGTGCAAACTGGAAAAGCCTTTAGTAAATAACACCCATTGCCCCCCAAATCATTAACTTTTGACATAAATAATGCTTTTGTGTTTTTAAAGAAGGAAGCCACACATTTTTTAGCTTACAAAAGCTTACTTACAACACATTCACAAGTGCCTTTCGAAACTTCGTGGCAAAACTGACAAGAACTTGGTTCTTTCAAACATTGTTTACTAACATTCCGCATTTGTTAAAACCAGGCATGGAGCAAAACAGAACAGACAGAACATAGGAACTTGCAAAGTTCAACTTTCTAGTTGAAGACAAGATCAGACATGACTATATGTTGAAAGTGTGTTTGATCTTGCCTTCATCACATGGGGGGGCACCCTTTGAAAAAGGTAATTTAGAACATGCACACAATTTGGGTGTCAAAATGGACATTAGAGGGTAAAACACATGACTAGAATGGTCAAAAGTGCAATTTCCCATCATGGGGATCAATGGACGTGTTTTGGGGGTGCAACCCCTTCACCACACCCACTTTAGTAGTTAGTAAAGTGGTTGCACCCCCAAAACTTTGTCATTCATCCACCATGATGGGAGCTAGCACATGTGGACACAATGTGTGCATGTTCCAAATTTGCCACAGTTCTTAAGTTGCAAATGTTGTCACAAACAGCCACAAATGTGTGTTAATTACTTGGTGCGTTTCAGATTCTACCTAAAACATCAATGATGTTCTTCAATTTTTGTTGAACATCATTGATGTTTTTCTTTATCTCATCTAGCTCTCGATTGCAGACCATTATCTCCCCGATGAGTACGTGTGCACTCTCAGTCGTAAAGTGCAATTCTTCTTCCACAACATCCACGTCACCTAAAAACACCAAAAAAAAAATAAAGGCTCTTGGAAATGAGGCAGGCATACATTGATTAGCTTACCAGTAGCTGTGTTCACACTCACCTGTTGTGGTGACAAGTTCTCCAAGTTCGATGATCTCTCTTCCTCCTCCTCCTCCTCTGCTTCTGGTTTTTCCCCTTCTTTGGGAGGTGTGGGTTTTCTGGTTTCCTCAGACGTCCCGAGTCTTCGCTCCCCTATGAGAATGTACAAAAGGAAGATTTAGCACCACAATCTATTGAGGGCAGAAATAGGTAATGTCAAACATTGCTTGAAAGTGAGGGACAATATTTTGGGTTGGCCAGTTACAAATTACAACAACATGAATGTAGTCACTTTGTAAAGGTGCTAAACTTGCTACCTTTTTGGTACACCCCTCTAGTATCCACTGGAGCACATGTGTGGATCAACATTAAAAAAAGGGCGTTTGGGTGTCCCAGCACTAGTGCTCTAGAGTCCAGATGGGTAAACAGCTACTGAGTGACCTCTCCTTTACATTGACTAAATTTGCTTTACATTCTTGATGACATCTCTATTGAGAACAAACTTCCTTTCACTAAAAACTTCACCAAACCTTGTTTTATAAGTGGCTGAACGATCGAGGTTGAGTACGATCGAATGGACACACACAAACATGACAGTGGCAGAAAGATCGATGTTGAGTACGATCGAATGCACAGACGAACATGAAAGTGGCCATTTTCAAAGGTACAACATTGAAAAAATCCAAACACATGGAGCAGTATGCAAGCAAGAAATCAAACACAAAACACAACTACTTACTTTTTTGAAGAACTCGCTTGATCTTTCTGTACTGATCGGGCTCCCTCAGTTTCAGGTCTGACCAGCGTTTCCTTAGTTGCTCCTTGGATCGTTGTACCCCAAAATTATTGGACAGCCTCCTCACAACTTTAGACATGATCTTGGCCTTTCTGACATTTGGGTTGAGGTAAGGCACATACTTCCCATCATAGTCGCTCCTCTTCAATATGTCCACCTTCGCCAACATTTCTCCAAATTACATATTGGAGGCCTTAAATTTCAGACTCTGGGATCGGGACGTTTCTGCCTCCGGCCTTTCCTCGTCCTCCTCCTAGTTGCTGCAATATTTGGGGCGCACCTGCCATGTGCTCTCCACACTGCGCCGTAAAGAGAAGGAGTGGGGAATAGACGAGAAAGATCGTCAGGGGCGGGCGGAGTTTCACGCATGCGCACTGTATATAAAACGTCACACGCATGTGTCGTAGCGACGATCTGTGAGACGAGGGGAGAGAAAGCTCACGCACGAGACGAACGCTAGAACGAAGGTACAATTTGAACTTGGTACATAACTAGCCTAGACTGAATTAGACCTTGACGCTTCTTTATGGAGAAGAGTAGGAGAGTTTAGCCTGACATTATTTATAGTGTTTTGTGTGGTGTTGTTTCTTGCAGAGATTATGGAGGGCTTCAACGATGTGAGTTTTCTCCCCCTCTTCATTGATAAATATAGGGAAATGACCCTATTATGGCAGGCTAAACACCCTGATTACGGCAACAAACCAAAGAGGTACGCAGCCATGCAGAAACTTGTGGCATTTGTAAAGCCAAGGATACCCACTGTAACCGTTCGTAAGTTAAGAGTCAAAATTGGCAGCCTGAGAAATGCGTATTTCAGGGAGCGCAAGAAGGTCCTGAAGTCCCAAGCATCTGGAGCTGCAGCAGATCAGGTCCATGTCCCCAAGCTCTGGTACTATGACAGGCTCCATTTTCTCAAAGACCAGGCTGGTGTCACGGAGTCACTCTCGACTCCTCCTTCCACGCTTCCTTCCGCGCAGGCCATCCCTGATGAGGCTTCCGAGGAGCAACCTGGGCCTTCCAGTCTGGAAGATGTGGAGGAGCCCAGCTTGAGCCAGGTATAGTAGTTTTGGAACCATTTTTGAGAAAAATGAATGATGTCCTCTTAATTCAGGATCCACAATTGCTTAGTTCCTAACGTGTTTGACATATCAACGGACAGTAGTGTTGGAGACATTTGGGGCAAGAATCTAAACTGCAGGGCTGAGAATTGTATGGTTTTCTATTTGTTAACATTTTGCAACAGTCAATAGATGAAAATTGTGTGTGTTTGATGAACAAATAACTCAAACTATGTCCCTTTTTCATACACAGGAAGACCTCAGCCAGGAGGTGGCTGTGGAAGGTGGCAGTCAGGAGGAGGAAGGGGTTAGTGGCAGCCAAGAGGTGGGTAGTGGAAGCCAAGAGGGGGGTAGGCCTAGGAGCCTGACTGTCTCCCAAGTCCCTCCCCTCCGCCTTCCCTACAAAAGGGCGAGAAGGGGGGTGAGGCGGGAGAGTCAGTGCTCCGGCTGATCAGAGAGGCTTCAGCCTCCCTACATGCCACACCCACCTACGAGGAGGCCTTTGGCTCCGTGGTTGCCACTAAAATGATGGCTATGGAGGTGGGGCAACGCAACATGTGTGAGGATGTCATCCTCAAGGTCCTAAATAAGGGTATGGCTCGGGGGATGACCCCACTCACACATGTTTGCGATAGTGACTTTGCTCCGCCTCCTCCTGCTCCTTCTGCCACCCCACCAGCACCACAGCCACAGCGTGCAAGGAAGCGTGGAAGGAAGACAAGAGAGTGACGACCTGGATTCAGTCTGGTCTGAGAGAAGATGGAGCCTCTCGTAGTACCAGAGCCTGGGGACCTAGATGGCATCTGCTGCAGTTCCGGATGTTTTGGACTTCAGGACCAGATAGCACTCCCTTATTAAGATACGTACTCCTCAGGCCACCAAGTTTTGAAGCTTAAAAAATGATGTTTTCCGTGGGTGTCCAAGGCTTTGCAAATTCCCCAAGTTTCTCCATCGCTGCGTTCCTCTTTGGTTTGATGCTGAGACCTAAATAAAGGTATTTTTGAGTTCTAAAAAACATTGCCTATGTGTTTTACTTTTCTACAATGACAGTTTATTTGTGAGTAGGCAGGTACATTTCACAAATCATAAAGTCTAATTAACAAGGGGCACCAACAACAAACAAACTCCTAGTAAATTTAAGCAACAAATACAAATGTTAATAATGTTGTTTTGCTAAGTTGAGACACACAACCCCCCCTCAAAAATCTAAATAAATTATCCTGAAAATTTGTATTACAAACCTAAAATATAAAATGACAAATCATCCCAAAAATATAACAAACATTCTTTTACGATCTGACGTAAAAAAAACATTTAGCCAAGAAATCCTGAAAAAGAATAAATCAATACGTTTGTGAGAAGTGAGGGTGAATAGGAGCAGCTAAAACACGTCATTCTTCTTGCATTGTAAAGAAAAAGAGAATGCGCTGCATTAAAGACATTTTAACATTACAGCGTGACGAATGTGCTGTGTCGATTAGGAACGGTAGTTTTACCTGACCGAGCGCTTCCGTCACAGAATTTCTTCTGAGCATGCGTAGCACTTTGTCCGTCGGACTACGCTACACACGATCAGAATTGGTATGATCGGACTTTGTTGTCGGAATATTTATAGAGCAGGAGATAGAACTTTGTCCGTCGGACAATCCGATGGAAACTGTCCGATGGTGCCTACACACGGTCGGAATTTCCGACAACATTGTCCGATAGGACAGAATCCATCGGAAAATCCGACCGTGTGTATGGGGCTTAATACATAACATTAACAGAATGATGAAATAGAGAATGTGCCCGATTTTGATTTAACTTTTAAAAACATTAACAATGCCAAATAAATCATCTTAAAAAAAAAAGAATACATGCAATGATTTATTTTTTTTTATAAATAAATGTAACTGCATTACATTACATTACATGTGTAATGGTGATGTAAATAGTTCCCTTCTACATTTATTATAGTCAACAATATACACTTTTTTAAAACTATTTTTCATTTTGTAGTGGGGAAATATTAAATATAGCATATATTTTGCTTTTAATATATATCTTTAGGCTGCTTTTCACATTTAAAGGCTCTCAGTTCTCTTTGATCAAAGAAACCCACTGTTTACACACCTCATTCATTCATCATCCATGACATCCCTTATCACAAGGCTGGAATTTCTGTCAGACAAGCTACTCTATTGTTTTACTCTTAAAAAATCCCACAGTGCTCTGGGAATCTTTTCACGCGTATGAAGGATAGATAGATAGATAGATAGATAGATAGATAGATAGATAGATAGATAGATAAAATACTGGATATGTGTGTAGCCCCGGTCCATGGCAATTCCACCCTCTGCTACATGGACCAAGCTGCAGCCTCTCACTCACAGCCACCAGCACTGAAGCCTCTCTCCATCTCCTTAACCACCAGAGTACAGTCAAAAGTGACTCGGAGAAGAGGAAAAGAGAGAGCGGATACTTATTAAGGCTGTGTTGCAACCACATAGAGTGGAGAACAGCCTCACCCACTGCCCAAGACAGGACATTGATTACCTACTGTTCAGTCTCAAGAAAAAGACTGCTGGGACCCACCTGGGACTAAGGGAAATGTAGTTCCCAGGAGTCATCTTTCTATCAAGCTAAGGACTGGATGAGAATACAAATCCCAGGAGGACAGGGATCTGCAGTTGAAAAAGGGAGAAAACCCGGGGCTCGAGGCTGTCAAGTAGAGAATGTGAGAGGTGAGCACTGGAGAAAACTGCTGTGTTGGAGAGCTGCTTGCTGTATAGTTTTCTGTAATGTTGGAAAGCAAGAGACTGGGCTGCCACATCTGCACGGAAGTCACAGCTGCCAGAAAGCATCAATGCTTCCATAAGATATCGCCATTGCCAGGTCCTGAGTCACCAATGACATCACCAGTTCCATAAGTGATCATCACTACCTGGTTCTGTGCCGTCACCAACAACATTGTTGCAAGCTGCAAGGGAGGAGTTGTAATCATAGAATTCTTAATGGTTAGAGGCCACGGCCCACAGATTCCCTGCTTACTTCTTACATGGACAGTGTCACCCCCAACTTGGCATATAATTTGGGTACTTACACCTGTACTGTGGGATCCACTTTTACCTGAGCGTTCCAATACAGGAACTTTGGGCCTCAATAGTTAAAGTGAAACTGAACCCCAAAAAATGTAAATGACTGATAGGTAGGGTTTTTTATGACAGACCTTATTGGTTTCTTCTGTCATAAATGCTTTTCCCTGCCTGTCAGCAGTAATGCATACTGCAATGTAATGCATACTTTTATGGCACCCCTTCTGCGCCATGATGATGTGACTCCTGTGTGCTGCGCAGGAGTGACATCATTCCAGCCTGGCCATTTAAGCAGCCAAATAGACCAAATACAGAAGGAAGAACATGAGAAGGTGGAAGAACCTGTGACAAGAGGGAGGAAGGAGGGCTGGATGCTGGAGGTAAGTTTGCTTTTATTTACAGACTAATATGCAGTACATACTTATCTGATATTTTTTACAGTTTGTTGTTCTGTTTTGTTATTTAGGCTTGATGTGTCAGCGGGTGTTTCATTGCTGGAAGAGTAACTGTAATCTGGAATCAGGGGATCCAAACATTGTCTCCTACGGTAGAAAGAGTTACACATATATATAGTATATATATCAGCTATATGAATAGGCATAAGTCCAATATTAGTAAACCAAACAATAAATAAATAGAAATTTTGCTAGGGCTCTAACCATCCAAATAAATAAACCTTATTAATAAATAGATAGATGAGTATGCTGACTAATGAAATGCCAGAATGGAGTTTCTAAAATCACAAATATGTATTAACACACATAAATCACAAAATTGCACATATTAACAATAGAACAAATTTTGAAGCATGAAACTTAAAATGAATAATCTCTGACCTAGTGCCAAAATATTTTAAATTAGTCAGGAGGGCCAATAGACATAGGCCACATACAACTTATTGTGCTGCCTAACTAGCCAAAAGCAGCCAACAAATACATTTTTGCAACAAACAGCCTTTTTTGAGGATTAGGCCTTTCTTTGGGGGAAAAATAAATCTTGATCCTTATGCCACGTACATATGATCGCACATTACGACAACAAAATCCATGTTTTTTCTCTGACGGATGTTGGCTCAAACTTGTCTTGCATACACGGTCACACACATCTTGTCGGAACTTCCGAACGTCAAGAACGTGGTGACGTACAACACGTACCACGGCACTACAAAAGGGAAGTTCAATAGCCACTGCGCCACCCTTTGGGCTCCTTCTGCTAATCTAGTGTTAGTAAAAGTTTGGTGAGAGGCGATTCGTGCTTTTCAGCCTCGTGCTTTTCCGATCGTTACTGCTCTTCAGTTTGTGCTTGTGTGTTTGTATCTGGTTTTCAGTGCTTGCCCCCACAAAGTGCACACGAGGTCCGTATAAAATATATGGAGTACTTTGCGGGTAGGGGGGCCATTGATATGCCAGAAAATGTTTAATAAACATTTTAAGAATGAATGTTTTTAGTTAAACTGAAATAATATTTCCTTTGATTTACTGCTTGTGTTTCTTTTAGCTGTCTCCTAGGTTCTCCAATGGGCTTCTTTTTTGGCCATTTTCTTCAATAGTGCAAACGTAATTTATTTGATACATGAGGTGACAATTTCTTCTTCAGCAAACTATTATTATGTTGTGGGTCTGCTGCACACACGCCTTGTTTTTGTTGTTAATGTATGTAATGCATTACTGATAAAAATATTCATCATTTTCAGCAGCTTGAATGAATTTTGGTGAGTCACGAAAATGGCCTGATTGTGGCAAATTATAAAGCACTGTGGGAGTTATTTACTTAAGGAAAATCCACTCCAGGTGCACTGCAGAAATGAACTTGAAACTACACTGAGATAGAAAGTGGAGTTGCCTTTAGTAAATAACCCCCATTTCAGTGTAAACACCAACTTAGTCCAAAAAATGATATTGAGCATTGAAAGAAGAAGCCACACATTGTTGAGTAGAAAAAAAAATTCTGTCCACATTCACATGTGCGTTAGAAAAGGGTTTTTGAACAAACCAACATATTTTAGTAATAACTTTGTTGTTTTTGACAGTACAAATAGCCTTTTTTTGTGTTAAACCAGGCATGTTTAAAACCATAAAACAATACACAACTCAGGAACTTACAAAGTTCAACTTTGACAAAGTGAAGGCAATATCAGACAGTGAAAGCCAAAATTTTGAAGAAGCACACAAACTAAGATTCAAAATGGGGATTTCCCTCCTGATCCCATGCCTAATGTCAACATGTGCTAGCTCCCATCATGGGTGATCAATGGACGTGTTTCGGGGGTGCAACCCCTTCCTCTCATATACTTTAGTTTCGAGGAAGGGGTTGCACCCCCAAAACGCGTACCTTGACATCCCGTGATGGCAGATAGCACATGTTGACACACTGTGTGCATCTTCAAAATTTGGCTTTCTAAAAAATATTTAAAATGTGTGACAATAATAAAAATCCAAACAAACTAGAAGAATTTTGGTGTGTGTTAGATTCTGCCTAAAACATCAATGATGTTTTTGAGTCTTTTTTCCACATCATTGATGTCTTCCTTAATCTTCTGTAAATCACGATTGCACATCATGATCTCTTCCCGATGAGGATGTGTGCACTTGCGCTTGTGAAATTAAATTCTTCTTCCACAACATCCACATCACCAAAAAAAAAAAACACACCATGTATTATAAATATGCAGGCATCAATCTATTACCTGAAGCTGTGGTCTTAGACACTCACCTGTTGTGGTCACTATTTCGCCCACTTCATAAACCTCTCCTTCCTCCACATCTTCTGGTTGTGTTGTGGGGATTTGCTATTCTTTAGGAGGTGGGGGGTCCATGGTGTCCTCAGATGTCCCGAGTCTTTTCTCCCCTATGTGAATAAAAAAAGGTATACTTAGCACACAAATATTTGAGGCGAGAAATAGTAATATGAAAAATTGCTTGGAAGTGTCGTACAATTGTCTTTTTTGGCAGATACAAGCTGAAGACATTATTTTTTTCCTTTATAAAGCTGGAATACTTACCTTTTTTGTACAATTTTCACACATGGAGACACCCCTAGTATCCACTGGAACACCTGCGTGGGACACCCTAAAAAGTTTGTTCTGGTGTCCCACACTAGTACTCCTGCGTCCAGATGTGTAAACAGCTGCTGAGTGTCCTCTCCTTACACTGAATCAAGTTTGCATTTCATTCTAGTACAAACCCATCTAGACAACAATGCCATAAACTTCTTTTAATACAAATAGGCCTGAACAAATGTAGTTAACCTGGATCTGCCAAAAACATTGTATTAGTGGGCGAACAAACAATGTTTACTACGAACGATTACTGTGCCCACAAACCTGAAAGTTGCCATTATAAACTGTACAACAGTAAAGAAAAGCACATGGAGTAGCATGCAAGTAATAATAATAATAGGAACACACAACAACTACTTACTTTTTTGAAGAAATCTCTTGATATTTCTGTACTGATCCTGCTCCCTCAATTTCAGGTCTGACCAGCGTTTCCTCAATTGATCCTTGGATTGCCATACCCCAAAATTCCTGTGCAGACTTTTCATAACTTTAGTCATGATCTTGGCCTTTCTGACAGTTGGGTTTGGGTAAGGTCCATGCTTCCCATCATAGTCGGCCCTCTTCAAGATGTCCACCATCTCCACCATCTCTATAAAGGACATATTTGAGGCCTTAAATCTCCTCCGGGATCGGGACATTCGTGGCTGCGGCCTTTCGTTGTTGCTGCTGCTGCTGTCTGCATACACTTGCTCTTTCTCCGCCATGTGCTCTCCCACTGCGCCGAAAGACAAGGGGTGGGGAATAGAGTAGAAAGAAAGTCAGGGGGGTTGAGTTTCATGCATGCGCAGTGTATATAAAGTGTAACACGCGTGTGTCGTACGTACAATCTGTGAGCAGATTAAGGTGTAGCGAAATCGCTGTTCGTTCTAATGAAGGTACAAGTTTAACTTGGTGCATCAGTGGCCTATACTGCTTCTAGATTGAGGCCTATATTGGGACAAGATTAGGAGAGTTTACCCTGAAATAAGGGTTTGTCTTGTATATCCCCATATTCCTTGATATGTACAAGGTCTGTGGCAGGTAAACCACCCCTTTTATAACAATAAACCAAAGAGGAAGGCAGCGCTGGATCAATTGCTGGAATTTGTGAAGCCGGTGATCCCCGCGACATACATCCCCTATTTGAAGGCCGTAATTGGTGGCATGAGGAGCACTTATAATAGGGAGCGCAAGAAGGTCCAGGATTCCCAGAGATCAGGAGCAGGCAGCAGATGACATTTATGTACCCAGGCTGTGGTACTATGACAGACTGCATTCAGGCCAGCACTCTCCAATCTTCCTTCTAGGCTTCCTTCCACCTCAGCTGAGGCTTCCGATGTCCAACCTGGGCCTTATAGCCAGGATAAAGTGGAGGAGCCCAGCTTGAGCCAGGTATAGCATTGTTCAACATATTTCTAGTCAAATCATTAAGGATGTTAACTAGATGTTATTATTGATCAGTAATTTCTGATTTTACAAAGTGTTTTGCATATCAATAGACAGTAGTGGCCACAAATGATTGAGACAAGAATGAAAAATGCTGGGGTCAAAATGATAGTCTTTTCTATTTATTAACATTCAATTTGCAGTCATGAGCAGAAAATTGTGTGTGATTGATGAAGCAAAAACTAAAACTATGTCCCTTTTTTATACACAGGAAAGTCTCAGCTAGGAGGAGGCCGTGGAAAGTGGCAGCCAGGAGGAGGCCGTGGAAAGTGGCAGCCAGGAGGTGGTGGGGTAAGTGGCAGCCAGGAGGTGGCGGGGGTAAGTGGCAGCCAGGAGGTGGCCGGGCCCAGTAGCCTGCCCGAATCCCAGGTCCCTCCCCTTCGCCTTCCAAAAAAAAATCCCAGGAAGAGGAGTAACCTGGAGGAGGCAGCACTTGGCTTATTTCGGAAGGCTACAGAACCTCCCCCCAATAATCAAGACGACTATGCCTACATGGCAGCCTGCACGAGATGGAGGCGGGCCAACGCCTCTTATGTGAGGAAGTTATGTTACAAGCCCTAAATAAGGGGTTGAGGGACAAACTCACAAGCCAAAGCCACGTTTGTGAGTTCAACCATGGTCCTCCTCCACCTCCTGCCACAACTACAAAAACAGAGCTACAGCCTGGAAGCAAGCGTGGAAGGAAGCATGGAAGGAAGACAAGAAAGTGATGGCCTGGGTTCAGTCTGGTCTGACAAAAGATGCAGGCTGTTGTAAAACCACAGCCTTGGGACAGATATGTCATCTGCTGCTGTTCCTGATCTCTTGTAGTCCTGGACCGGATTGTGCTCACTATTATAAGGACTACTCAGGTCAACATCTTTGACTGTAAAATAATTGATGTCTGCCCTGGGGTACAAAGGCTTCGCAAATTTCACCAGTTTCTCCAGCGTTGTCTTCCTCTTTATTTTGTTATGACTCATAATAAATGGCTATTTATTTTTCACAAATAATTGCCTATGTGTTTTACTTCAAAAAGGACAGTTTGTTTGTGAGTAGGCAGGTACATTTCAAAAATACAATGTTAAATTAACAAGGGACACCAATACCAACCTCCTTGAGGTTAAAAAATACAAGATAATGGTGTTGTGGTAACTTGACACAAAACGAAAGAAAAAATTCTGGAGATCACTATAGGAAAAAAAAATAGGAGATCTGGATAAAAAAGAGAAAAAAAAATCATTAGATCACGAGAAATAATAAATAAATCAGGTTGTCAGAACTCTGTGTGAAGAGAATGCGCTTCATTAAAATATTTTAAAATTTGCAGCGTGACAAATGTGCTACCTCCATTAGGGATGAGTCGAACACCCCCCCGGTTCGGTTCCCAGCAGAACATGCGAACAGGCAAAAAATTTGTTTGAATACGCGAACACCGTTAAAGTCTATGGGACACGAACATGTATAATCAAAAGTGCTAATTTTAAAGGCTTATATGCAAGTTATTGTCATAAAAAGTGTTTGGGGACCTGGGTCCTGCCCTAGGGGACATGTATCAATGAAAAAAAAGTTTTAAAAACTAACGTTTTTTCGGAAGCAGTGATTTTAATAATGCTTAAAGTGAAACAATAAAAGTGAAATATTCCTTTAAATTTCGTACCTGGGGGTTGTCTCTAGTATGCCTGTAAAGTGGCGTATGTTTCCCGTGTTTAGAACAGTCCCTGCACAAAATGAAAAAAAAAAGTCATTTAAAACTACTCGCGGCTATAATGAATTGTTGGTCCCGGCAATACAGATAAAAGAAGTCATTGAAAAAATGGCATGGGATCCCCCCAGTCCATTACCAGTCTCTTTGGGTCTGGTATGAATATTAAGGGGAACCCTGAACCAAAATGAAAAAAAATAATTGCGTGGGGGTCCCCCCAAATTCCATACCAGGCCCTTCAGGTCTGGTATGGATATTAAGGGGAACCCCACGCCAAAATTAAAACAAAATATAACTGGGTGGCCCCGCCCCCTCTGACACCCTAGGAAAGCCATAGGGAAGTTCCCGTGTGTCAGAGGGCAGCGAGGTCACCCAGGAAAGTCATGGTGTGGCCCTGCCCTCAGTTATAAAAGAACTGTCAAAGCAAAGACACGTTATACGGCGGGAGCCTCCCATGGAGGCGGGTCGGTCTCGGTTTTTTTTTCGGTCCGTCGGCAGAGCAAGAGAAGAAGAAGAAGACTTTGTGGGACATTTTTATTTTTATTTTTTTAACCACTTCAGCCCCGGAAGAATTTACCCCCTTCCTGACCAGAGCACTTTTTGCGATTTGGCACTGCATCGATTTAACTGACAATTGCGCGGTCGTGCGACGTGGCTCCCAAACAAAATGAACATTCTTCTTTTCCCATAAATAGAGCTTTCTTTTGGTGGTATTTGATCACCCCTGCATTTTTTTTTTTTTTGCATTATAAACAAAAAAATTGCGACAATTTTGAAAAGAAACACATTATTTTTAACATTTTGCTATAATAAATATCCCCCAAAAATATATTAAAAAAATGTATTTCCTCAGTTTAGACCGATATGTATTCTTCTACATATTTTTGGTAAAAAAAAATCACAATAAGCAATTATTGATTGGTTTGCGCAAAAGTTATAGTGTTTACAAAATAGGGGATAGTTTTATGGCATTTTTATAATATTTTTTTTTTACTAGTAATTGCAGCGATCAGTGATTTTTATCATGACTGCGACATTATGGCAGACACATCGGACATTTTTGACACATTTTTGAGACCATTGTCATTTATACAGCAATCAGTGCTACACAAATGCACTGATTCCTGTGTAAATTACACTGGCAGTGAAGGGGTTGACCACTAGGGGGGCAGTGTAGGTGTTAAGTGTGTCCTGGGGAGTGTTTCTAACTGTGGGGGGCGTGGCTACATGTGACATATCACTGATCTCTGCTCCAGATCACAGGGAGCAGAGATCAGTGACACTGTCACTAGGCAGAACGGGGAGATGCTTGTTTACATTAGCATCTCCCTGATCTTCCTCTCCGTGAGATGATCGCGGGTATCCCCACGGCGATCGAGTCCGCAGACCTGCGACCTGACTCACGGAGCTTGCCGCGGCGCACCCGCCAGCCGCCTCTTAAAGGGCAACGTACAGGTATGTGATTCTGCCTGTACGTGCCCTTCTGCCACAGTATATCTGCGTGAGGCGGTCAGCAAGCGGTTAATAAAAGACTTGTCCCAAGCCGTGTCTTGTCATTTTTACCATTTTGACACTTTTTTTGTGAAATGGTTGTACCCCGTTACCATTTCACACAGGGGGGGAGGCCAGGATCTGGGGGTCCCCTTGTTAAAGGGGGCTTTCAGATTCCGATAAGCCCCCTGTCTGCAGATCCCATCACCACCGGGCAAGGGTTGTGGGGATGAGGCCCTTATCCCCATTAACATGGGGACAAGGTGCTTTGGGAGGCTACCCCAAAGCACCCTTCCCATGTTGAGGGCATGTGGCCTGGTACGGTTCAGGAGGGGGCGCTCTCTTGTCCCCCCTCTTTTCTGCCAGGTTTCGTGCTCGGATAAGGGTGTGGTATGGATTTTTGGGGGGGCCCCCAAGCCATTTTTTTTTTTATTTTGGCGTGGGGTTCCACTTAAAATCCATACCAGACCTGAAGGGTCCAGTATGGATTTTGAGGGGGACCCCAACGCCGTTTTTTTTATTTTGGCGCGGGGTTCCCATTAATATCCATAACAGACCTGAAGGGCCTGGTATGGAATTTGGGACCCCACCCAATTTGTTTTTAAAATTTTGGTTCAGGTTTCCCCTTAATATTCATACCAGACCCAAAGGGACTGGTAATAGACTGGGGGGATCCCATGCCGTTTTTTTTTCAATGACTTCTTTTATCTGTATTGCCGGGACAGACAATTCATTATAGCCGCGAGTAGTTTTAAATTACTTTTTTTCCTTTAGAAATGTCATTTTGTGCAGGGACTGTTCTAAAAACGGAAACATGCCACTTTACGGCATAGTATAGACACCCCCCAGGTATGAAATTTAAAGGAATATTTCACTTTTATTGTTTCACTTTAAGCATTATTAAAATCACTGCTCCCAAAAAAACGTAAGTTTTTAAAAAAAAATTCGCATTGGGGACCTGGGGCAGGACCCAGATCCCCAAACACTTTTTATGACAATACCATGCATATAAGCCTTTAAAATTAGCACTTTTGATTTCTCCCATAGACTTTTAAAGGGTGTTCCGCAGCTTTTGAATTTGCCGCAGACACCCAAAATTGTTCGCTATTCGGCGAACAGGCGAACACCCAATGTTTGAGTCGAACTGACGTTCAACTCGAACATCGGGCTCATCCCTAATCTCCATTATGCTAGTTTTACCAGACTGAGCGCTTCTGTCTCGTAATTGATTCAGAGCATGCGTGGAACTTTGTGCGTCGGAAATTGTGTACACAGGATCGGAATTTACAAGAACAAATTTTGTTGTCGGTTTGGTTTGTCGGAAATTCCGATGGAAAATGTCCGATGGAGCCTACACACGGTCGGAATTTCTTACAACAATCTCTGATCGAACATTACGTGTGTACGCAGCATTAGAGTTAATTAAATAACTACGAAGATTATCGACCATTTATATTTTTTGCATTTGTAATACACATTCAGTCTACTGGGTTGGCTAGAACTGGCTTTGATAAAATATTCCACAGTTTCACTGCCTCCTTTTTAAAATGTCTCAATTTGTAGTAAACTGAAATAAATACCCTTAAAAAATGTGTGGTTTATATTTGATGACATTTTTATGTAAAAACCCATAGAACCCATACAACACCCTTAAAATTTCCTGCTATCATGAGGATTGAGATGACCCGTTCAACATCTTCATATATCATATATTTCCTTCTGCATACTTTTTTCTACACTCTAAGGGCCAATTTACAGATATGCATTGCAGAAATTCACTTGCATCACGTGAATTACCACGATGTGCAGCAATGCACATTACATGTGTTGACCATTGTGGTACCATTCATTTTAAAAAGCACCACAAATCATAAGGGCAATGCACCATATTGCATTAAGGCAACGCTTTTGTGACATGTCTTGAGAGTTTTGGAAAGTTTTTGTCTGTCAAAAGCTCATTGATTTCACTATGCTACCTTTCACATGCATTAACTGTGAAAAGACTCTAATGCCACATACACACGACCGGACTTTTCGACAGCAAAAGTCCGACGGAACGAATCCGTCGGACAATTCGATCGTGTGTGGGCTCCATTGGACCTTTGCTATCCAAACATCTGACAGACTTTAGAAATAGAACAGGTTTCAAATTTTTCGGCCGGAACTCCGCCGGACCCAGTTCCTATCGAGAAAACCTTTCGTGTGTATGCTAGTCCGACGGACAAAAAACAACGCTAGGGCAGCTATTGGCTACTGGCTATGAACTTCCTTATTCTAGTCCGGTCGTACGTCTTCACGTTTGAATCCGTCGGACTTTGATGTGATTGTGTGTGGCCAAGTCCGTTCATTAGGAAAGTCCGTCGGAACTCTGCCAAAAGTCCGTTGGGACCGTCGGACCTAGTCCGTCGAAAAGTCTGGTCTGTGTATGCGGCATAAAAGTCACAAAACATTTTCAAAGGTCATTATTTACACACCTACTGTTTTTTCAAAATCAAAAAAAGTTCAATATAAACTGTGGATGGATGCAAACTGGATTCATATTTATTCATTACTGGTTTTTATTTAGCGCCATCAATTTATGCAGCGCTTTACACATACAGTATATATTGTACATGCACATCAGTCTCTACCCTCAAGGAGCTTACAATCTAAGGTCCGTAACTCACATTCATACATACACATACTAGGGCTGATTTAGATAGGAGCCAATTAACCTATCAGTGTGTCTTTGGAGTGTGGGAGGAAGCCGGAGTACCTGGAGGAACCCCACGCAGGCACAGGGAGAGCATGCAAACTCCAGACAGGTAGTGATGCAGTTGCGATTCGAACTGACAACCCTAGTGCTGCTAGGCAGTAGTGCTATCCACTTAGCTACTATGCTGCATTTTTTTGTGACTATGGATAGGAATAAGCAAATCTGCTCAGGTTTTCGATTTCTGCAGGCTTCATCAAATACTGTTGGAAATACGCAAAATCTGAACTTGCTGAAAACCCCATTGAAGTCCAAGAAGGGTTAGTCCTGACACTAAATTATGGCCATTTTCAAGGCTAATTGGCAAAACCATACAGTGGGGAGAGAGTCCTTTAAATGTGACTTCAAGAGTGATATGTAAAAAAAAAAGAAAAACTTTTGGACAAGTCCTTAGTGTAGTGCTCACCCAGGGAGGGGCTGCTGTGAATAACACAGGCTCTATCACACTAATATGGAGGCTGCCAACCATAATCACAGTTTCATGCACATTAACAACATAGGGTCAGTCTAGGAGGTGTCTTTTTAGAATTTATTGCTGAATAACTTGTAACAGGAGAAAGGTTCAGACACTAAAGCCCAAAAATCAGGTCTTACTCACAATGACCTAAGAGCTGTCTGCCACCCAGCTTCCACAGGTAGTTCTTTAGTCAGGGAGATAAACAATCCTTCTCCAAACCAGGTCTTCAGAACAGTGACCTCCAGCAAATCATTTAGCAATCTTCTCCAGGCCCTCAGCCCAGCTCCTGCTAATGCCCAGACTGCAATTTTTTTCTCTTTAGCTACCTCCCAGGGGTAGCAGCCTCATGAGAACAGGATTCCTGCTTGCAGAGGAACCCCACGCCTTGGAAAGGTCTCCCAAACATGCATCAACTCCCAGCAACTTTCGTTATGCCCCCTTGCAGAGATTGGCTGAGGCATGATATTCATAACTGAATATTTGACTCCTCCACCTAGGGTTGCCACCTGTCCGGGATTGACCCGGACAGTACGGGTTTTGAAACATGTGTCCGGGGCTCTGGCCGCCTCAGACCCGGACACATCATTCAGACCCGCCGGTGGCTCTCTGTGCGGTGTGCCTTGCTTGCACAGTGACAGGCTGCCCTCTAATTAACTTCCCCAGCAAATTACAGTAATGTAATGCCGCAGCTTGTGCGGGGTATCTTTGTTCCCGCACGCCGCCCGTGAGCTCCACAGGCTCCGCTTTTCATTGCGGGGCAGAGCCGACATCTCTCCCCAGCTGCACAGACTAGTGCAGAGGGAGTGCTGTGGTCTGTGACGTGAAACTGAACCCGCCCCTCCTCCTCCTGCTGCATGTTTTCCTGTGTACACAGAGGAGGAGGGGAGGAGAAGGCTCACGATGCCGACAACGCTGCTGGACAGATATCATCTATCAACTAATCCACAGTGAGTCTCTTCCAGAGGTGGGGGTATGAACAAGAGGGTGAGGGGGGAACTAGCCTACAGTTCACTTTGAGTGATTGGGGGGGGGGGGGATATCTTCTAGGGGGCATTTTAGTATCTGTGCTACAAGGGGGCTTGGATTTGAAATCCACCCCCCTTAGCACATATCCCCCCCCCCCCCAATATTAAAGAGATGATGTCTGCCACAGAGGGGGCCCTTGGCACCCCACAAGAGATGTGGAAAATGGCTCCAGGTGCCCATACTAGTGCCCCCTCTTCCAGGCAAGTTAGTGGAGCAAAGTGTGGGTTCCAGGTCACAGGACAGGTTCACACTGAAAACACAGGAAAGCGATGTGCGTTCTGTGCGATTCACATGTGACCCGGGGGCAATTTTAGCCCAATTATGAATGCAGTCTCTGACCATCTCTTGTACTATGTCTGCAGTCTCTGACCATCTCCTGTACTATGTCTGCAGTCTCTGACCGTCTCCTGTAGTATGTCTGCAGTCTCTGACCATCTCCTGTAGTATGTCTGCAGTCTCTGACCATCTCCTGTAGTATGTCTGCAGTCTATGACCATCTCCAGTAGTATGTCTGCAGTCTCTGACCATCTCCAGTAGTATGTCTGCAGTCTCTGACCATCTCCTGTAGTATGTCTGCAGTCCCTGACCATCTTTTGTACTATGTCTGCACACTCTCTGACCATCTCATGTAGTATGTCTGCAGTTTCTTACCATCTCCTGTAGTATGTCTGCAGTCTCTGACCATCTCCTGTAGTATGTCTGCAGTCTCTGACCATCTCCTGTAGTATGTCTGCAGTCTCTGACCATCTCCTGTAGTATGTCTGCAGTCTCTGACCATCTCCTGTAGTATGTCTGCAGTCTCTGACCATCTCCAATAGTATGTCTGCAGTCTCTGACCATCTCCAGTAGTATATATGCAGTCTCTGACCATCTCCAGTAGTATGTCTGCCGTCTCTGACCATCTCCTGTAATATGTCTGCAGTCTCTGACCA
The DNA here is from genome assembly GCA_028564925.1 of Lithobates sylvaticus. Taxonomy (NCBI): domain Eukaryota; kingdom Metazoa; phylum Chordata; class Amphibia; order Anura; family Ranidae; genus Lithobates; species Lithobates sylvaticus. The sequence continues at coordinate 381,535,518 of CM053026.1, forward strand.
TCTCTTGTACTATGTCCGCACACTCTCTGACCATCTCCTGTAGTATGTCTGCAGTTTCTTACCATCTCCTGTAGTATGTCTGCAGTCTCTGACCATCTCCTGTAGTATGTCTGCAGTCTCTGACCATCTCCTGTAGTATGTCTGCAGTCTCTGACCATCTCCTGTAGTACGTCTGCAGTCTCTGACCATCTCCAATAGTATGTCTGCAGTCTCTGACCATCTTTTGTACTATGTCCGCACACTCTTTGACCATCTCCTGTAGTATGTCTGCAGTCTCTGACCATCTCCTGTACTATGTCTGCAGTCTCTGACCATCTCCTGTACTATGTCTGCAGTCTCTGACCATCTCCTGTACTATGTCTGCAGTCTCTGACCATCTCCTGTACTATGTCTGCAGTCTCTGACCATCTCCTGTACTATGTCTGCAGTCTCTGACCATCTCCTGTAGTATGTCTGCAGACTCTGACCGTCTCCTGTAGTATGTCTGCAGTCTCTGACCGTCTCCTGTAGTATGTCTGCAGTCTCTGACTGTCTCCTGTAGTATGTCTGCAGTCTCTGACTGTCTCCTGTAGTATGTCTGCAGTCTCTGACTGTCTCCAATAGTATGTCTGCAGTCTCTGACCATCTTTTGTACTATGTCCGCACACTCTCTGACCATCTCCTGTATTATTGTATGCAGTTTCTTACCATCTCTTGTACTATATCTGCAGTTTCTTACCATCTCCTGTAGTATGTCTGCAGTCTCTGACCATCTCCTGTACCATGTCCAGGTACTCTCTGACAATCTCCTGAGAGGACCATCTGACTGAGCCCTGTACTGTGCACCTGAGTGGTGGTCAGTGACAGCGTAGCAAGGCCAGTCTGAGGGGGATCACTGATCTAGGGGGCAGTGAATACAGTAAGGTAATGGGGCACTGATATAAAGGTTACCCCCATATATCAGTACCCCCTCTCCCAACTTACCTTAGTGCATTCACTCTGCAGAAGGTGCTCTATGGTGACCAGAGTCCCCCCCCCCCCACATTAGAGTTTCCATTTTAAATTCAAGTGGAACCTCTGTGGACAATGACATAAACGGGAACTCTCCCTGTACCATCCATATATACAGTCCTCACTCCCCCCATACAATACGCACACATACTTAGGCTCATGTATCATGCCCAGCTTAACTATCCTCAGCCAATGCCTTACAGGAGGACTCCCTTGTCCCCCCAAAATTACACTGGGAGGCTCCCCACCAAACATTACACACTACATATACACTATATTGTACATTACACACGTCTGCACTATATGCAATTGGCTACACCCAGTGTTCACCGCTGCGCGTGCCACATTACTACTTTTCTAGGGCACACAGAGGTGTCCCAGGTATTTTACAAATTCATAGTCTATGCTACAAAAAAAATGCCAAGCCCCGCTGAAGTGTTCAGGGTTTGGCTCGAAGAAAAGATGGCAACCCTACCTCCACCCTATATTCTGAAAGCTTCTTCCAGAAGCAGGTAGGAGAAATCAATCACACAGCCTAGAACCCTCACCAGACAAAAACAACAGATTACTGCTCCACTAACTGTAGTTAGTCTCATGATGTAAATCCATTGCCAATCACATCATCAAGCAATGCAGATCCAAAACAATCACAATAAACGCAACCCACCAAAAAGGAAAAAAAAGAAAAAATCCCGCCAACCACTGATGTGATCTGCTCCTGTCACTTATTCCTGATGAAGAACATTGCTTAAAGTAAACAAAGGCACAAAGTCTCCCTGGTGACATCATTGACCAAATATGAACAGAATTCAAAACTATACTATTTTATAGTACCAAAAATATAAACAATATTTTCAGAATTTTTTTTTAATTCATTAATTAGGTTTCATAATGAACCTTCAAAACAGACATATAGTCCTACAGTGATTTGTCTATCCTCATTACCTTATATTATTATCAGCCCTCAAAAGCGGGCGCTGCTGGCAGACAGGGTTGAATGGGAGCCAATTCTTCTCCCAGCCTCTGTCCCCCCAAGCACTGTGCCCGTACAATGTTAGGACTCGATTCTGGAGGGAGAAGGCACACACAGTCATCCAAGCACTGGCACCTTTCCTGTGATAAGTGTAGTGTGACTTCTCCCGGTGTGTGAGTGGGTGGGCAGAGCTCAGGCCATGTGCAGTATGCGGGGATGGTGGCATAGGAGAGGTGAGCTCTGTGTGTCCACCTATACATCTCTATATACACCTCTATATACTATATACACTCTATATGCACCCCTATATACACCTCTATATACATACCTCTATGTACTATATACACTCAATATATACTCTATATACACCTCGGTTTACTATATACACTCGATAGACACCTCTACAGTGGTGTGAAAAAGTGTTTGCCCCCTTCCTCATTTCCTGTTCCTTTGCATGTTTGTCACACTTAAGTGTTTCGGAACATCAAACCAATTTAAACAATAGTCAAGGACAACACAAGTAAACACAAAATGCAATTTGTAAATGAAGGTGTTTATTATTAAAGGTGAAAAAAAATCCAAACCATCATGGCCCTGTGTGAAAAAGTGATTGCCCCCTAAACCTAATAACTGGTTGGGCCACCCTTAGCAGCAACAACTGCAACCAAGCGTTTGCGATAACGTGCAATGAGGCTTTTACAGCGTCCTGGAGGAATTTTGGCCCACTCATCTTTGCAGAATTGTCCTAATTCAGTTACATTAGAGGGTTTTCGAGCATGAACGGCCTTTTTAAGGTCATACCACAACATCTCAATAGGATTCAGGTCAGGACTTTGGCTAGGCCACTCCAAAGTCTTCATTTTGTTTTTCTTCAGCCATTCGGTGGTGGACTTGCTGGTGTGTTTAGGATCATTGTCCTGCTGCAGAACCCAAGTTCGTTTCAGCTTGAGTACACAAACAGATGGTCGGACATTCTCCTTCAGGATCTCTTGGTAGACAGCAGAATTCATAGTTCCTTTTATCACGGCAAGTCTTCCAGGTCCTGAAGCAGCAAAACAGCCCCAGACCATCACACTACCACCACCATATTTTACTGTTGGTATAATGTTCTTTTTCTGAAATGCAGTGTTCCTTCTACGCCAGATATACTTGGACACACACCTTCCAAAGAGTTCCACTTTTGTCTCATCGGTCCACAGAATGTTGTCCCAAAAGTCTTGGGGATCATCAAGATGTGTTGTGGAGAAATTGAGACGAGCTTTGATGTTCTTTTTGCTCAGCAGTGGTTTTCTCCTTGGAACTCTGCCATGCAGGCCATTTTTGCCCAGTCTTTTCCTGATGGTGGAGGCATGAACGCTGACCTTAACTGAGGCAAGTGAGGCCTGCAGTTCCTTGGACGTTGTTGTGGGGTCTTTTGTGACCTCTTGGATGAGTCGTCGCTGCGCTCTTGGGGTAATTTTGGGCGGCCGGCCACTCCTGGGAAGGTTCACCACTGTTCCATGTCTTCGCCATTTGTGGATAATGGCTCTCACTGTGGTTCGCTGGATTCCCAAAGCTTTGGAAATGGCTTTATAACCCTTTCCAGACTGATAGATCTCAATTACTTTCTTTCTTAATTGTTCCTGAATTTCTTTGGGTCTCGGCATGATGTGTAGCTTTTAAGGATCTTCTGGTGGACCTTACTGTGTCAAGCAGCTCCTATTTAAGTGATGCCTTGATTGTGAACAGGTGTGGCAATAATCAGGCCTGGGTGTGGCTAGAGAAATTGAACTCAGGTGTGGACAACCACAGTTATAGTATGTTTTAAGGGGGGCAATCACTTTTTCACACAGGGCCATGATGGTTTGGATTTTTTTTTCACCTTTAATAATAAACACCTTCATTTACAAATTGTGTTTACTTGTGTTGTCCTTGACTATTGTTTAAATTGGTTTGATGTTCCGAAACACTTAAGTGTGACAAACATGCAAAGGAACAGGAAATGAGGAAGGGGGCAAACACTTTTTCACACTACTGTATATACACCTCTATATACTATGGACACCCTATACTCTTTATAGCACCTCTATATACTATATACACTGTATATATACTCTATATACACCTCTATATACTATATACCAGCCCTCAAAATTTCCACTCGCCTTCTCGCATTAGGCAATGAAAATAAGCTGAGGGTGAGTGTGGCTCCGCCGGCAGGGGGTTGGGTGGGGCAGCTGGTGGCGAGTAACTCTTAAGGCCTAGCTTGTAGCTCAGGACTTGAAATTTTAAGCCCTGTTATTGTTATTTTTATTCAGGATTTATATAGCGCCAACAGTTTGTGCCATGCTTTACCAAGTAAAAGGGAGACCGTACAGTTACAATACAAAGCAATTGGGTTAGGAGAGCTCTTAAAGTCTTAAATTGGATTGTAATTGTCTTTTAGAAACTGGGCCCAATAGGTGTCAGTTCTACTGGCTTCGTATTACATATCCCGAAGAAACAGTTACATATTGTACCTGAAATGCCAATATAACCATTATGATATAATGAGTTTTTATAACAGGTAATTTACACTGCAGGAAGATGAACAGAGTAAATGTAGTTATATAAGATATATATCTATACCCATTCTGAATCTCCCAAATGGTACAGCAGCTGGCGCCAGTGTAGAATAAGCAAGCAGTTTACACAAGTACTGCTTGACAGCAATTGAACTTTACTGTGCACATTCTGTCACATTTACAAGTGCTTTATTTAATGTCAGCAGTGCTTGCCAGCAGCAAAAACATGACATTTACAGGTTATGACATGGGTAAAGAAATAACAATAAATGCATCAGTTACCGTGGTAGTATGACTTTAGAAATAACCAATGCTATCATTTGCTGTACCTGTGTGTCCCCTTGTTTAAATTAAGAAAATCGATTATCTATACATGCTATATGTGTGCATGTGTGTTTTGTCTAATTATTGTAATAGAAATTAAAAAAAAAAGATTCTATTTATAGATTTAATAATTATGACGAATTAATGAATATATGCATACGAAAACACCTTAACTAAAACTTTCAATAGGGATTAATATTGAAAGAATTCTGAATATGTGATCTCTTCCTTACTTGGAATGTAAGCTTGGCAATACACTGTTCTAGCTATGGTAATGTGTGTGTGATTCATAATGTACCTGGTGAAATAAAAGAAAATCAAGTATTTTAACTGTTTTGTGTTAAAGTGGTTGTAAAACCTTCTGTGCTGCAGCTCCCCCCCCAGACCCCCCCCCCTTTTCTTACCTGAGCCGATCCAGCGTTGTGCACGAGTACAATGGCTCCCGCTGCTGTCAATCAAAAGCTGTGACACGGGATCGCGGGGTGGGGCAGAGTCCCGCTGTCTGTGTTAATGGATGCAGCAACAGGACTTGGAAGTGTGCCCGGGGGCACCCAATGAAGAGAAGGGTCCTGGAGTGCCAGCGGGGGACCCTATAAGAAGAGGATCGGAGCTGCTTTGTGCAAAACCATTGCAGAAAGCATGTTTGTTGTTCTTTTTTATTTTTTTTAAACAAATGTTTACAACCACTTTAAGGCCCCTTTCACACTGGGGCGGTGAGCCGCGGTGACGGTAAAGCAGCGCTATATTTAGCGCTGCTTTACCGTCGTTTTCACCGCGGTTTTCGGCCGCTCGCGGTGCGGTTTTACCCCCCGCGAGCGGCCGAAAAAGGGTTAAACACCCCCCGCAGAGCGCCGCCGTAGCCGCGGTATTGCCGCGGTAACCGCGGTATTGCCGCGGTTTTACCGCGGTCTCCCATTGTAATCAATGGGAAGGAGCGGTATAGGAGCGGTGAACACACCGCTCCTATCCCGCTCCAAAGATGCTGCTAGCAGGACTTTTTTTGCCGTCCTGCTAGCGCACCGCTCCAGTGTGAAAGCCCGCCGGCTTTCACACTGGAGTTAAAGGGGCAGGATTTTTTCATGCGGTGAACAGGCGCTATTTTTAGCGCTGCACCGCATGAAAAACGCCCCAGTGTGAAAGGGGCCTAAGTGTTTTTTTCTTTACGTACATTTTTTCATTCCCAACATTTTGGTTTTTAGATTTTACAAATATTAATACATCTAACTCTTTTCTTTCACAAGAACATCTACATTACTGAAAACACTACACATTTCTTCTAAGACAAAATATGAATCACTGTCTCCTGCTAAAAGACATTGAAATACCCAATGCATGTTTGTTGGCATAAATTTAAGGGTCAATAATACTGGCGGCATAACATGACTTTTGTTCTCATTACATCAGTGAGCAAACATCACACCTCAAGGCTCTTACAAAACATCCCTGTCATGGACACAGGCTGCAGGGACCTTTTCTGCCCACATTCACCCTGTTATTTGTTATTGCTATATTTTTTTTAAAGTGTCCCAGTTTAACATTCCAACATTTTATATAATTTCAAAAGTCCACAGAGACCCATTGAATTCCCCAGATAGGCTGGTATTTTCGGCAGTGAAAGGACCTTTAGAAAGAATAGGTAGATATGTAGATGAGCTGCTTAAAGACATGATGTCAGAAACCATAAAATCAGACCGAGACAGAAGTACAGTTAAATCACACTTGTTTAATAATAAAAGTAAATAGAACAAACGTAGTCAAAACATAGCCAGAGTTCAGGAACCGGAATGGATAGTCAGACAATCCAAACGCCAGGGAGCCAGAGATGAGCGTAGTAAAACAGCAAGCAGAATCTGGAGCCAGAAGGGATGTCAGCCAAGCAAGTCTTTTAACAGGAATGCAGGAGAGCGTCTCTGTGATGTTGACTAAGGCGAAGGCAGAGATCCTCTGGGCTGGACAGCTTAAGAAGGCAGGACTGATGAGCATGATATCATCAACAGCTGAGTAACTGTGGAGATAAAGGAGCTGGCAATTAGCCGACACCTGAGCGGCCAGCTCAGAGAAGGAAAGGCTGAGCCCAGCCCTAACAGTAACCCCTCCTCAATGACCGCTCCCCCTCGGAGGACCACCAGGCTTGAGGGGAAAATGTCTATGGAAATCACAGGGGAGGACAGGGGCATATACGTCCGAGGATGAGACCCAATAGTGTTCATACAGACCGTACCCTTTCCAATGCACCAGGTACTGTATGCGCCCACGGAACCTACAGGAGTCAACAATGGACTGTACTTCATACTCCTGGTCAGGGTGAGGATGTGGCAGTGAGGTGGTAAAGCGGTTGCAGACCAAAGGTGTGAATAAGGAGACATGAAATACATTAGAAATCTGCATATTAGAAGGAAGGTCTAATGCCAAAGCCACTGGGTTAATCCTGCGAAGTATACGGAAAGGCCCAATAAACCGAGGTGCGAACTTCAGTGAGGGAACATGAAGTCGGAGGTTGCGAGATGACAGCCAGACCCTGTCCCCAACCTGGTAGGAAGGTTCAGGCAGGCTTCTGTGGTCAGCATGGAGTCTGTACCTATCATTAGCATGTCACAAAGCCTCCTGGACTTGTGCCCAAGAGGAACGAAGACCACGAAGATGCTCCTCTAATGCAGGAACACTCTACGGAACAAATGAGTCAGGAAACATGGAAGGTTGGAAACCATAATTCGCCATAAACGGGGACAATCAGCAAGCAGAATTCCAGGCACTGTTGTGAGCAAACTCTGCCCACGGTAATATGTCGGACCAGTTGTTATGATGGTCAGAAATATAGCAACGTAGGAATTGCTCCAAGGACTGATAGGCTCGTTCTGGGGCCCCATTAGACTGTCCGAGACAATCACTTTGGGTAGCCCATGTAAGCGAAAGATCTTCCAAGCCAAAATGGAAGCCAGTTCCTTAGAAGTGGCAACTTCTTTAGTGGAATACAATGACACATCTTTGAGAACCGGTCAACCACCATAAGGATAACTGTGTTGCCCTGGGAGTTGTGTAACTCCACAATGAAATCCATAGACAGGTGGGTCCAGGGCCTCTCTCCATTGGGTATGGGTTGTAGGAGGCCCACTGGAAGGTGTCGTGGAGTCTTACTCTGAGCACACACGGAACAGGTAGCTACGAAGGCGGGTACATCAGCGCGTAGACTAGGCCACCAGAATAGTTGGGAAATGGCCCAAAATAGTTGATTCTTCCCAGGGTGGCCAGCAGCCTTGGGAGAATGGTAAGTCTGGAGCACGGCAGTACAGAGACTCTCTGGGACAAAGCAGTGGTCACAAGGTTTCTCAGGAGGAGCATGGACCTGAACAGCAAGAATTTTTTCACTCAAAGGAGAAGTGAAACTGGTGCGAACCGTAGCCAGAATATGATCAGGAGGAATCACAGGAACCGGAACTGACTCCAACTTGGAAGTGGAGGAAAATTGTCGTGACAAGGCCCTTACATTCTTAAATAAATAAATATACGCTGCGCTGGAATGGCTATGCACTAAATAATCTGTATCTTAATCTATAGTTGTAGATCCACAAGAATATAATATTGTGCATAAAATAGTAAACATACAACTGGTGTAAAAGTGCAAGTGCAAAATATAGCAAAACAAATAGTATGCACAAAATCTGTAAACGCACAACTAAAACCCATACTTAAATATAAAGTGCATAAGTGTCAATTGTGCCAAAAAAAACTCTGTGAGGTTATATGGACCCCTTAGAGTTACAAGGTGCCATGCACAATAACACACCAGGAAATAAAATATCAATAATAATAATAATATTAGATGAAAAAAGTGCTAAATGCATACACATGTGATTGCAAACATGTCTAAATACAAGACATATAAGAAAAAGTGCAAGTGCATAAACCATACAAGTGTCTCTATATTATTAAAAAACTGTTCTTTGTGAAAGCCTATCTTGGGCTGTGATAAGAAACACAAAATGTTGATTGATGTGAGACTAGATGCAGGTGACGTGATCTCCAGTGATCATACTATTGACATGCTTGTTACATCCAACCGTGGCTCTGTCATGCAGGGCTGTTTTTAAGGCAGGGCAAAAGGGGCATCTGCCCTGGGCCCTGTGATTGTTGTGGATATTCTTGTGGATCTACAACTATAGATTAAGATACAGATTATTTAGTGCATAGCCATTCCAGTGCAGTGTATATTTATTTATTTTTGCTTTATTGTGCACAAACGCATGAGACGTGTTTAATGTTTGCAGCTTGATAGTGGCAGATTGGTAGGGGGTTCTTTAAGGCTCACAGGTTTTTGTTGTGTTGTTAGCCCTTACATTCTTAGTACCAGGTAATGTAATTGGAACTAGACAAGAAAAGAGCCCATCGCGCCCTTCTGGGAGGGAGGCGTTTAGCCTCAGACAAGAATGTGAGATTCTTATGGTCAGTAAGAATGAGAACCGGCACAGTGGTACCTTCGAGGAGATGTCTTCATTCTCTCAGGGCTAAAATGATCGCCAACAGCTCTCTGTCACCAATCTCGTAATTGCACTCCGCAGGTCCCAATTTCTTGGAAAAGTAGCCACAAGGATGCAAAGCTCTCTCAGAAGTAGGACGTTGAGACAGAAGGGCGTCAACACCAGTCTCAGAAGCATCAACCTCAAGGATAAAAGGTGACCTAGGATCAGGATGTGCCAACACAGGAGCAAAACCAAAGGCAGCCTTGAGACTCTCAAAGGCCTTAACGGACTCCGGAGACCAACTTTGTGGGTTACCGTCCTTTCTGGTCATATCAGTCAGGGGCTTGACCAGAGATGAGAAGTTACGAATAAACTTCCGATAATAGTTGGCAAAGCCCAGGAAACGATGCAGAGGATGTAAACCCATGGGTCGGGGCCACTATAGGACTGCTGAAAGTTTCTCTGGGCCCATCAAAAAACCAGCAGTGGAAATGACATCCCAGGGATTTAACCTGTTCACGATGGAACTCGCACTTCTCCAATTTGCAATAGAGATTGTTCTCTCTTCGTTTATGAAGCACACAACAGACATCTGTGTGGTGGCTCTCCAGGGACTTGGAAAATATGAGGATATCATCGAGATAAACCATCACACATAACTGCAACAAATCTCGGAGGACATCGTTAATGAATTCCTGGAAAACTGCCGGGGCATTACAAAGGCCAAAAAGCATTATGAGGTACTCATAATGGCTTGTTCTGGTATTAAACGCAGTTTTCCACTCGTCGCCCTCCTTAACCCTCACAAGATTGTATGCCCCTCTCAAATCAAGCTTTGTGAAAACCATTGCTAACTCCATAATCAATGGAATCGGATAGGCATTCTTAATCGTGAAACGATTGAGACCCATATAATCAATACAAGGTCTATGTTCACCACTCTTCTTCTTTATGAGGAAGAAACCAACACCAGCATGGGACGAGGATTTGCGGATGAAACCTCAAGAAAGTGCGTCTGCAACATACTCCTCCATGGCCTTGTCCTCCAAGACCGACAAAGGTTAAACCCGGCCACGAGGGGGTATTGCACCAGGTTGAGGGTCAATTGCGCAATCATATGGCCAGTGTGGAGGCAAACTACCGGCTTGACCTTTGTCAGAGACATCGCTAAAATCGTGGTACTCCTCCGGAGGAGAGTGAGGAGGTGCACAGGACCTTGGCTACCTTCTGGAAGCATGTCTTACTGTATTGTGGCAACCAGGAGAGAACCTCAGCACAGAGCCAATCAAAAGAGGGGTTGTGCCTCTGTAACCAAGGATAACCAATAACCAGCGGAAACTTAGGTGAGGAAATAACTTGAAATTGGATTATCTCATGGTGAAGAGCCCCTACGGCCATGGACAATGGAACCGTCTCATGAGTCACATGGGCAGGCTGTAGGGGTCTCCCGTCAAAAGCCTCAATGGCAAGTGGAGTGTCACGCAGCTGCAGCAGAATCGAGTACTTCGATACAAAGGCAGCATCAATGAACAGGCCTGCAGCCCCAGAGTCGTATACAGCCTGTATCTCGATGGACAACTCTGCCCAAGAAAGGGTGACCGAAACCAGGGGCTTATCCTTCTGGATAACTGGGGACGAAACAACGCCACCTAAGGTCTGTCCGTGACAGTACATATTTTTCGAGTTCATGCTGGAAAACATTTTTCATTTTCTAGGTTACTACTATCAACAAATTAGAGAGACCATGATGGGTGCCCCTTGGACCCCATCACACGTCTGCTTTAATTTAGGCTTTTGGTAGTAGGATGCTGTGTTTAGGTCTTCGATGTACCACAGCCATGTGAGATTATGGCTGTTCTACATCGACAACATGCTGATGATTTGGAAAGGTGATACCACTGATTTGCAACAATTTATCGGGGGTTTTTAACTATAGTGAAAGAAATATCAAATTTACTTATTCCAGCGATAAGAAGATTTAAATTCCTGACTTGTGAATTAGATTAGAAAATTATGCTTTTGTTCCGGGGACTTGCCATAAGGAGACCGAAGAACTGCTAAGAGTTAGCTACCATCTGCCTTCCCTTATTAAAGGTATACCAATAGGGCTGTTTCAGCAGTTTCTGCGGTTTCACCACAACCTTTTCTGAATTAAAATGGAAGACGGACAACTTTATAGTAGTTTGAGAGAAAGAAGATACCCACACAGTATCCCTAGGAAGGCACGAAGGATAGGCCTTGAATTATATAGAAAGAACTCCTTAAACCGAAAGACCAAAAAAGAACCCCCTAACGTTGGGACTTTACTTAGACCACCACACTGAACAAAGATATATAAGAAATAGTTTTATTGAAATGTTTAAAAATGACCGCCTATTGTCAAGAACAGGGTACACAGTGCAGCATATACAATACAGTACAAAAATACTAAAACAAAACAACACAATACAAAAACCAGATAAGTAGCACTGAAGCTCTCGTGGAGGTTGGGTTACCCCCCAAAGAGCCGACGCGTTTCCAGTTTTTTTGATGGAAGAACTTTCATCAGGGGTGGAGAGTAGGTAAGTTTGTAATACAATTATCGCTCTAAAATGTAAAAAGACAAATCAGGGGGAAGCATACATAGAGATACAAAAAATACAAGATCATAGGAGAGCAAGAAAACAGAAAAAACACACATTCGTAGCGTGAAAGAGAAACCCCCCTTCTTCCTCCCCCCTCCCCTCCCCCGTATTGCCCTTATTGGCCTATGAGGGTAAATGTATAAATGCAATTGGGCGACTGGGGGGTTGGGACTTTAAATGAAGCAGGCAGGTGTAAAACATTTAGATTTATTCAAAAAATCAATGGTAAATTGCATGAGGGTAGTCATGAGTACACCAAGGAAAGCAATGTTTTCCATTCAATGGATAAATATACAGCAATGACAATTGACCACAATAATACAAAATCACAGTTACAGGTGATCATTGAATAAACTAAAACAGTAGTTGGCATAAGACATGGCATATAATAGCTCTATGCATTTCGTGGATTCATCCACTCTTCAGGAGCATGCACGTGGAAAACTGAATGCTGTAATATAGTAGCGATATCTGTAAGGTCTGACCCTGTCACGGGAAGGAGGTTTAGAATAAGGTAATTATAGATTTCCCTTTCAGGGGGTTTATCCTAGGCATCATTAAAAACTTCCTTCTCTGTATGAGAGAAGAGAATGACATACAGAGAAGGAAGTTTTCTCTGAGGATCTCTTCAATATTATCAATCTTTCAGACTATGTATTATCATGTGACAAGAAAATTCTTTTGAGTAAGGGTCTATCTTTCTGCCCTTCCTCCAACATTGACACCTTTGACACTATTAAAGATTTACACCTTTTTGCAAGGAAACTAATTTTGAAAAGTATGTATACTAAATCTACCCCAGTTGGGGCTCTTTGCAACAAGGAAAAACAGGACGTGGATGATTTGGTGTCACTATTGGAGGAACAAGAGCAGAGGGAACTGATTGACAGAGTAGATTTGGAATTACTCCTGGCAGAACACACAACTCCCACTACGGTGGGAATTCAAGGAAGATCTACACTTAAAAAGAAGTCCAACAAGTTCCCATCACTTACCCAAAATGCGAATCTTAAGGCCTTCATATCAATGGTAACTGATGATATTACCGGATTAACCAAATCCACCCCCCAATAATCTTTTAATTGCTGAACAACAAGCATTGAAAACATTGACTAATCAGCCTCAGCTAACAATCAAACCATCAGATAAGGGGGGTAATATCGTCATTATGAATAATTCCTTCTATCTCGCAATGTGCCAAAAAATCCTGTCAAACAAGGAGTGGTACAAGTCTATCTCTCGTCACACCATTGAGAAATTCGACAATGAATTTTTTTCATTAGTAGATCAGGCGTACTTGGATAACGTACTTACCCAACAAACTTGGGAATTTGTGCGGACTAAACACACCAGAATCCCGACCTTCTACAGCCTACCCAAGGTCCATAAGGACATGGTCAGCCCCCCAGGCAGACCAATTGTTTCGGGTGTGGGCTGCATTTGCGAGAACCTAAGTAGATTTATCGACGAACAACTTCGTCCTCTTGTCACCAACTTACCCTCATACATCAGGGACACTACCCAGCTACTGCAGTATTTAGATGGCCTCTGCATTCCCACCGATTCACTTTTGGTTACGGTGGATGTTGAGGCACTTTACTGCTCTATACCCCATAAGAAGGGTTTAGAAGTTATGGGTCACTACCTGTCCCAATCATCGAAGGACGATAAACCATTGCACCGCTTTTTATTGCAGGCATTGAAATACATCCTTCTTCATAATGCTTTTGCATTTCACGGCTCCCATTTCCTCCAGATACAGGGTGTGGCTATGGGGACGTGCTGCGCACCCTCATATGCCAACCTGTATCTGGGGGAATGGGAGAACGCCTATCTTTCGATGCATCCGCAATTTGCTGACCATATTATACTCTGGTATCGTTACATCGTTGATATTCTACTGATATGGCAGGGTGATAGGGACAGCTTGGATCGATGTATAACATGGGCATCAATGATTTTAATTTAAAATTTACCATGATGTGTGACACCAATAGAATTAACTTCTTGGATGTCACCATACTAAAAAATTACAATGGCCAACTCTCCAGTACCCTGTATCGCAAGGAAACAGCAGGGAATACCATCCTGCATGCTTCCAGTTTTCATCCCACCTCCCTCGTCAAATCCATCCCGTATTCTCAATATCTGCGTATACGCAGAAATTGTACTGAAGACTCTGATTTTCTGACGGAGGCAAAAAAACTACAGGTAAGATTACTCCAACAGGGCTATTCCCCCACAGGCCTAAAAAAAGCCTTTAAAAGAGCATCGGAGCAGACCAGACAGAGCCTTATCTTCAAACCCCTTAAACAAACCAATAATGCAACTCAAACTTCCGATCAAACTCGTATAGTTATGACCTACAACAAACAACATCAGCAAATTAGGGCCATTCTTAAAAAGTACTGGCACATACTTCACATTGACCCTCTATTAAATTCATTCATATCTAAAGAACCCTTAATCACCTTTAGACGTACAAAATCTTTGCAAGACAAATTGGTCACAAGTGAATATACAGGGAAATTTAGAGGAGACCCCTGTAAACTTCGGGGTACTTTCAGATGTGGGGGTTGCACCAAATGCCAGTATATGAACACTGATACCGAGATATTTCTCCCCAATGGGAAGAAATTCAGACCAAGTCACTTTGCAAATTGTCGCACTTTTGGCGTTGTGTATCTGCTTACCTGCTCGTGTGGTTCATTCTACGTGGGCAAAACTAAACAAGAATTTCATAAGAGAACCAGTAAGCACATACACAGCATACGTGTCTGTGACCCAGATTTGCCCCTAGGGAGACACGCCCAGGACATTCACATGGGGAATTTCCCGAAGATAAGATTCCTGGTTCTGGATCGAATACACCCCAATACAAGAGGGGGTGATTGGGATAAAACCCTCCTGCAACATGAAACCAGGTGGATTGTATCCCTGAGGGCGACATATCCGCCTGGTCTGAATGAATGCACAAGTTATAAACCCTTTCTGGAGGGTTTTATATCAGGAACCTGGGAAGGCCATGGTTAATTTCAATTATAAGAACTACTGGTACTTTTTTGATTTTTGATTTTTAATTGTTGCTGCCTAATGGCATCTCTTGTGCCTTTTGACTATACATGATGTATTAGGTGGTTTGACATATATATAAATATTACATTTCTTTTATTTTATTTATTGTTTACAAATGTGGCTTGAATAACCCCCCCTTTTTCTTTTTTCTTCCTTTATACCCCATAACAGTGATTACATCATGTCTCTCACCACTGCAATGCTTTGTCTTTAGCCTCGTTGGAGCACACACTATTTGAGATTATTTCTATAAAGAAATGTATACATGTCCTTTGCTAACTGTTATGCAAGCGGTTAGGTCTTTCATATTTGGTATCTTCTGTTGATGTAGATTTATGCTCTCGACACTAGAGGGCTCTCCTGGGAGGTCTTTCTATGTCATGGATTTTTCCTTGACTTATATAGCTTGCCCTTTTTTTCTCGATCTGTACTGGCAAGCTTATATTTGGGTTTGCGTCGGTCTAGGCCTGACAGCCTTGATACTTAGCCCACGCTATGCGCACCTATGGACATGTCTCTCAGGTCCATTTGGTCTTGCGCGCGCATCCATCTATTTACCCAAGCCTGTCCGTCGCACCTAATTAATGCGCCGTTTCCCTACGCGCATGCGCGGACATTTGCATCTTATGCGCATGTGCGAAATACGAGATCGCACACGCGCGATAACAGACAGTTTTCACCAGCTCCAGAGAGGGATAGATGCCGATGGTCGCACAAGATACAGCGTCATTTGATGACGCTTTATGGTTCGCCACCGGCTCCCTATTTAAATCACCACCGAGACACACATTAATTGGGCAGCACACCGCTACACGGACGGCAGACATTTCTCCTCCTTTTTCCCCTTTGGGATAACTAACACGGGTGAGTTACTTGCGGTACTTATATTTTGAAGGATACCCCCAGGGTAAATATGTACTTTACAGTTTGCTCATTCTTTACCTCCATAGGTTATTATAACCACAAACAATTCCTCCATTCCCTCTTCTCTTGGATATTAATCCATTTCGTAGAATTTCTTGGTGAACCATATTGAGAGTTCACCTTGTCTTTCCTTTGAGGGATTTTGGACGTTACCGTGTAAACGCTTGCCCGCCTGGGTAAGTGTATCCCTTAAAGAAACCCCCCCCCCTTCTCTCCCTCAGGTGTGGTTTTACTTACTTTTCTACCTTGGGTAATAGGCACTTCCGTATACACATTCTGTGGTGTTCCCCAATAAAAGACTGCGGTGGCCCTCTATAAAATACAGGGGTTTATATCCTCTTTCCATCTCTATTCCCTCCCCTGGTGTCCTAGGTGGTGATATTCTTTTGGAACTTACCTCCTTTCCCTCTCTTCCTACCTCCCCCCCCCCCTCCTCTCCATTTTATGAGGGGGTGTTCTAATGTTTGTGGTGATGTGGCGGGTAATTACTAATTGCTCTTTTCCTCTCCGGATACACCAATATAGGTTTCCTCCCCCTCTCTTTTCTGATCTTCAGACCCGCAGAAAACAATAGTGGACCTCTATGGGGCATATAGAAACATCCATCGGCTACATATCTTAGATCCAACACCAGGACTATAGCTGTATTTGGGAGTTATATATTTCTCTCTTCCTTGAATATCATCTCGCAGTGTCTGCTCCATCGTGGTACGTCGCAGTGTATTCATTTATGTATGTTATATATGTTTGCACAGCCATATATACATATTTTTTCATGTTTTTGGACTTCCATTTACTTGACTTTATACATTTACCCTCATAGGCCAATAAGGGCAATACGGGGGAGGGGAGGGGGAGGAAGAAGGAGGGTTTCTCTTTCACGCCACGAATGTGTGTTTTTTTTGCTCTCCTACGATCTTGTATTTTTTGTATCTCTATGTATGCTTCCCCCTGATTAGTCTTTTTACATTTTAGAGCGATAATTGTATAACAAACTTACCTACTCTCCACCCCTGATGAAAGTTCTTCCATCAAAAGAACTGGAAATGCGTCGGGTCTTTGGGGGTAACCCAACCTCCACGAGAGCTTCAGTGCTACTTATCTGGTTTTTGTATTGTGTTGTTTTGTTTTAGTATTTTTGTATTGTATTGTATATGCTGCACTGTGTACCCTGTTCTTGACAATAGGCGGTAATTTTTAAACATTTCAATAAAACTATTTCTTATATATCTTTGTTCAGTGTGGTGGTCTAAGTAAAGTCCCAACGTTAGGGGGTTCTTTTTTGGTCTAGACTCAGGGATGGGACCACCACATTCGACCTTTTATCACAATGGGAGTTTGCCCCACCCTTTTCTGTATTCCTTAAACCAAAAGAAAAGGACCTTCATAGGATCCGGGGTCCAGTAAGATTCATTACTCAGTATGGACTGCAATGGAAAGAGGTTCAAAACATTCTTGCAAGACACTGGAAAGTGTTAACACTTTGCCCGGCTTTGGTGAAAATAGTAGGTCCAAGGACGCAAATGGTGCCAAAAAGAGCACAGAAGTTTATTGAAAATATCACATCAAAATACTGTTCTTTATGTTACCTTTGAATCCCCCCCCTTTTTTTGTTTTTGTTTTACCCCCTCCCATTGGGGGGCACTGGACTATGCATGCCTTCGTTCAGACATCTCAGATTCATAATCTGGTCATTTGGGTCTGTAGGCATGAAATGTTATCCATTATACCCCGAAAGGCGGCTTTAGGACTCTTCCTTTCCTGTCTTATTTGCCTGGGCCACTATGTTTGTGACTTGTGTAAGGTACTGTCTATGTCCCCCCCTCCTTTTTTTGTTTTGTTTTGTTTTAACCTTATGCCTGTTTATTACAAATTGTAACCATCCCAATGTTGTCTGTATATGTTGGATTGTTTATTAATAAAACTTTTGTAAAATAAAAAATCACATCAAAACTGGCTGACTCAATTTCCTTCTTCAAAATGAATGTTCCTCTACCCGGTGTCATGTGACTCATTAGTGTTACAAGGTCTCAGGTGTGAATGGGGAGCAATTTGGTGTTATCACTCTCACTCTCTCATACTGGTCACTGGAAGTTCAACATGGCACCTCATGGCAAAGAACTCTCTGCGGTTGCTCTATATAAAGATGGCCTAGGCCTTTAAGAAGATTGCGAAGACCCTGAAACTGAGCGGCAGCATGGTGGCCAAGACCATACAGTGGACAGGTTCCACTCAGGAAAACACCTCGCCATGGTCGAGCAAAGAAGTTGAGTGCACGTGCTCAGCGTCATATCCAGAGGTTGTCTTTGTGAAATAGACGCATGAATGCTGCCAGCATTGCTGCAGAGGTTGAAGTGGTGAGGGGGGGGTCAGCCTGTCAGTGATCAGACCATACGCCGCATACTGCATCAAATTGGTCTGTATGTCTGTCGTACCAGAAGGAAGCCTCTTCTAAAGATGATGCACAAGAAAGCCCGCAAACAGTTTGCTGAAGACAAGCAGACTAAGGACATGGATTACTGGAACCATGTCCTGTGGTCTGGTGAAACCAAGATAAACTTATTTGGTTCAAATGGTGTCAAGCATGTGTGGCGGCAACCAGGTGAGGAGTACAAAGACAAGTGTGTCTTGCCTACAGGCAAGCATAGTGGGGGGTGTCATCATCTGGGGCTGCATCAGTGCTGCCGCCACTGGGAAGCTACAGTTCATTGAGGGAACCACAAATGCCAACATGCACTGTGACATACTGAAGCAGAGCATGATCCCCTCCCTTTGGAGACTGGGTCCCAGGGCAGTATTCCAACATGATAACGACCCCAAACACACCCCCAAGACAACTACTGCCTTGATAAAGAAGCTGAGGGTAAAGGTGATGGACTGGCCAAGCATGTTTCCAAACCTAAACCCTATTGAGCATCTGTGGGGCATCCTCAAATGGAAGGTGGAGGAGCACAAAGTCTCTAACATCTACCAGCTCCGTGATGTTGTCATGGAGAAGTGGAAGAGGACTTCAGTGGAAACCTGTGAAGCTCTGGTGAACTCCATGTCCAAGAGTGTTAAGGCAGTGCTGGAAAATAATGGTGGCCACACAAAATATTGACACTTTGGGCCCAATTTGGACATTTTCACTTAGGGGTATACTCACTTTTGTTGCCAGCGGTTTAGATATTAATGGCTGTGTGTTGAGTTATTTTGCAGGGACAGCAAATGTACACTGTTATACAAGCTGTACACTCATTACTTTACATTACAGCGAAGTGTGATTTCTTCAGTGTTGTAGCATAAAAAGTTATAATAAAATATTTACAAAAATGTGAGGGGTGTACTCACTTTTGTGAGATACTGTATAGGAAGAACAAAGCATCAACTAAGGGTCCACGTTGGTGAACACACCTGTGAGATTAAGGGTAAGGAACCTAAGAGCCCAACATTTTGAAAAGGCCCATAATGCTAAAATTGAAGGATTAAAGGTGAAGGGCATTTTTATTTTGAAACTCTTTTGGATTTTGGAGGAGGGGGGATTTCAATACTGAAAATACTGAACTTACAAATTGAAGGCTTTGAATCCTAAAAGTCTAAATACTGAGTTAAACCTCCAGGTGTTTTTGGAGAAATAGGGTAGTAATAGTGTTTTATCATGGATTAGTGAGATAGTAGAAGTCTAAAAGATCTATTGTCACCCCCCCCCAATTTTTAAAATGTTGGTTTCCACACAAGAACGGGAATACGGTTTATTGAGGTTGATGTATATCCTAAGGCAGGGGTATAGAATTCAAATTCACGGAAGTCCAGTCAGTAAAACTTTCTTCCAGCAGAGGTCTGCATTACATGCTTGTGCTATGAGTCGGATACTTCACATCACAGTCCTCCTACCTTCTTAGGCTAGGTTTACATCTCTGTGCCTGGGGAACATGTGTAAAATCGAATGCGTTCCTGACCCACAAAAAAACTTTAGCCAATGCGTGGGGGGGGGGGAGCTATTACCTTATAGTGGCACCCCCACACATCGGCATCTATGGCACATTTTTGCATTCACCAAACCCCCTGTAGCACCATGCAGCTTGATGTGATGCAATAAAAAAAAGGGTTGGGACATGTATCCATGCGCTTCTCATGGGTAGGGTAGCCCATTAAAAAAAATGGTTTGCCCTACTCATGACATACATGCACAGGTCTGAATTGAGCCTCATATGACAATCCCATTCTCAACAGCATCCTCAGTCCCCCCTTCACATTACAGTCACTACCCTTCACATCTAAATCCCCCTTTCACATTATTATCCTCAGCCCCCCATTTACTGTCCTCATCCCCCTCACATTGTTGTCCTTAAACCCCTCCATTACTGTCCTCATCCTCCCTCACATTACTGTCCTCAGCGGCCCCATTCATGTCCTGAGCCCCCCTCATTATTGTCCTCAATCCCCCTCATTACTGTCCTGAGCCCCCGATTACTGTCCTCAGCCCCCGATTACTGTCCTCAGCCCCCCATTACGGTCCTCAGTTCTCCCATTACTGTCCTCAAAGACACCATTAAAGCAGTTGTAAAGTCAGAAGGTTTTCTTATCTTAATGCATTCTATGCATTAAGATAAAAAAACCTTCTGTGTGCAGAAGCCCCCCTCAGCCCCCCTAATACTTACCTGAGCCCATCTCTGTCCAGCGGTGTTGCAGGAGAGTCTCTGCTCCCCGGGACTTTCCCTCTGCATTGGCTGAGACAGTAACGCGGCGCTATTGGCTCCAGATCAAAAGTCAGTGAGCCAATGTCAAAGTCAGTGAGTCAATGAGGAGAGGGAGGGGATGGGGCCAAACCGCGTCTCAGTGTCTGAATGGACACAGCAGCAGCTCAGCTCGGGTGCTCCCATAGCAAGCTGCTTGCTGTGGGGACACTTGGCAGGAGGGGTCAGGAGCGCTGGTGAGGGACACAAGAAGAGAAGGATCTGGGCTACTCTGTGCAAAACCACTGCACAGAGCAGGTAAATGTGACCTGTTTGTTATTTTTAAATGAAAAAGACTGAGACTTTAGTATCACTTTAAAATGTCCTCAGCCCCTCATTACTGCCCGGAGCCTCTCCATTACAGTCTTGAGTCCCCATTACTGTCCCCAGTCCCCCTATTACTGTCCTCATTACAGTTCTTAGCCCCTCATTACTGTCCCCGGCCCGTGCCATTACTGTCCTGAGTCTCCCATTATTGTCCTGTGCCACTCATCACTGTCCTCTGTCTCTCCATTACTGAGTTGAGCCCCCCATTACTGTCCTCAGCCCCCTCCATTACTGTCCTCAGTCTCTCTGTTATTGTCCTGAGCAATGGCAGCCAGTCCCTCCATGCGCCTGGTCCCTAATCTACATGCTGGACGCATGGGTTTCAATGGGATTTTTTTTTTTTTGAAGCACATGATTAGAGCCTCAGGCTCTAATTGGCTTCAAAAAAGGGTGGGCTCATGGCACAGAGCACTGCGCCCTGAGCCCACCCAGTTGTGTGACAATAGCAAATTAATATTCACTGTTGTTTTCCTGATTCTCCTCCCGGCCAATCAGGAAGCAGGTCCTGAGACGCGATTGGCCAGGGGGTCTTAGGACTCCTGGCCAATCGGGTCTCAGGACCCACTTCCTGTTTGGCCGGGAGAAGAAGCAACGTTTGTTCGAGAAGCCCTGGCTCTTCCCTTGGCTGGAGCGAGGAGCAGCAGCCCTGCCCCTCATCCTCGATCCTTTCAAGGTGACAGCGATGGCGACAGAAGCCCGGGCCACTGCAAGTAAAAGAGCTGGAAGAAGAAAGCGGAGGCCCGGCAAGAAGAACAGAAGAGCGGGACAAGACCCCCGAAGTCGGAACAAGACCCCCAGAAGACGACGGAGGCGACGAAGGAGAAAGCTGGGCTCCTTCGCTAGTGAAAGAGCTAGTAAAAGAGCAGAAGATAGCGGAGGAGTTTGGCGAGAAGACCCCCCAAGACGGAAGAAGACCCCGGAGCTGTGCAATAAAGTATTTTTAAAAATTGTGTCGTTTTTATTTACACTTTTTTCCTTAGGTGAATGGGTAGGGGTACATCGTACCCCATACTCATTCACATAGGGTGGGGGGCCGGTATCTGGGGCCCCCTTATTAAAGGGGGCTCCCGGATTGCGATAAGCGCCCCACCCGCAGACCCCGACAACCAACGGCCAGGGTTGTCGGGAAGAGGCCCTTGTCCTCATCAACATGGGGACAAGGTGCCCCCCTTTCCCCAGGGTACCCCCTATGTTGAGGGCACGCGGCCTGGTACGGCTCAGGAGGGGGAGGGTGCTCGCTCGTCCCCACCCCCTTTCCTGACCGGCTGCGCGCTGGCATTGACTTCCTTCGCTAGTCCCATCTACCTGGAGTCACGTTCTAAATGAACGGACTTTCCTCCGTGTGTGGGCAAGTCCATTCATTTCAAAAATCCCGCGGACTTTAGCCAAAACTGGCGGATTGTCCACCGGAAAAGTCCGGGCGTGTGTGGGTAAGTCCACACGTTAGGAAAGTCCGGCGGCTTGTCCGGCGGACTTAGTCCGCCGGACAATCCGGACGAAAAGTCTGATCGTGTGTACGCCGCATAAGGCTTACTAATGCTCTGCTTGCAATGCTATTGCAATCTGCAAATTGGACTGCCTGATGTTTAAAGTGCACAATTTTGGTCAACATTGAATGAAAAAGCCTTGTGGAACTTACTGATACCTACTTAAGATAACTAAAGACTGTGTAAGGAATCCACTAAGGTAGCTCATGTAGATATCTGGTTTTGCACTTTTTGCATGGAGATTTATGTGTACTAATGATGGCTCTCTCTAGTAGTTCCTGGGAGGTGATTTACAGGGACACAACTGGATTTGTAAGATGGAAGCCCAGGATGTGCTATCTTAGATTGGGTTGTTATTATTATTTTTTAAATGTAATACTAATTTTGTATATTTAGTAAATGTATAATGTGTAGCCATGGTGTTGCAGCTCGTAACAAACAATCCGCCAAATCACCCCACTGCCAGATTTCATATATCACTTCCAGCGACAATAAGCAGTCTTTTGCAAGCTTTGTTTTTGTTGTTTTATTGGTGGGGGGGGGGGGGGGGTACAACTTGGATAGGGATAGGAATATGGGCTACCCATAGGATAAGTCTTTGCCATCATATTTAAGGATTTGAGTACACTTTGAATAAAATTAGAGCCAGAAGATATAATGTGCATATAGGATTTAGTATTAGTTTCCTCCTGAATCTCCATGCAGACTGTTGCTCCTCCTGCGACTCAACCCCCATAGACTATTCCATCTAAGAGTTTGCTAACCATCCAACCGTGTGGTGGCAGAGACATCACTAATGACCGTGTAAAATAATGTTCTTAGATCTCTTTCACCTCCTGCCCATAACTTGTTTTCTCCTGTACACTTGGTTTCTCCTGCACAAACTTATAGTTACTGTATTGAAATGCGACACATCCTCTTCTATTAAATAGTAGAGTCCCACTCTGAACAAGCCTCCCTCCTATGGCTCTTGTTGCTCGCTGCCACTAGGCCAGAGGCTTGCAGAACGTCTCCCTGGAGGCCAAGTGGGTTAAAAGCATATCTTCTAGGAAATATGGACTACTGTTCCCAGCCAGCCCAACTTGCAAATCATGAGCCCGCAGGCTACATCGACTTGACACAGATCCCCACAGTCTCTTTTCTGATTCAGGACTCCCCATCATCCACCGTGTGTTTGATGAAGACTCCACTAGTGACCGTGTACTAGCAGAGTTCCCTTCACAGACTCCTTGGCACTTCAGCCGTTGGCACCTTCAGCCCCACTGTGATAACACTCACTGAACTTCCAACAGCCCTGAGTCCTTGATGAGGAACTTTGACTGGACCATGCGTACCGCCAGTTTCCCCTGCCCTTCTGCTCCAGGAGTTCCTTGCCATCTGACCGTGTGGTGGCAGAGACATAGCCAATGACTGTGTAGAGGAAATGTTCCCTCACAGCTCTCCCCAGGCCTACCCTGCGATCGGTGCACCCCCCCAGATGGGGATGGCCTCCTGTGACTGACTAACGTGCCATTCCTCACTTCACCCAACCGACACTTCCCCCTGTGGAGAATCAGCTCAGCTTATATATGAGACCCGCCCCCTGCCAATCTCGATGGGGATTGGTCAGGGCTCACATGCAAGCTGCCTGCCACTCCAGTTCCAGGCCCAGCCCCCTTTCCAGAACCTTCTCTCTGGAACAGGGGGGGCGCCCCAGAGCTAGAGCGCAGGTGGCAACACCCACAGCTACTCTGACCACTCCCAGCCCCCAGATCAAAACAGACAGGCCTAGGGGGCGTGTCCGGATGTGAACGGCGGCGGACGTCTCTGTGCATAGCTCCGAATCATCCTAGGCTCAATCCTTAGCCATCCTTCCTTAACATAGGACAAAAATACCCAGCTTACCTGCCTTTTTGTTCTCCTGACTTACCTGCTGCAGCAGGTGGGTCTATTGCAAAGTTTCCGGCCCGGGATTGACTGGGGACCCATCGATCCAGCACGCCTGTGATGGCCGCGATCTTCCTGGCCTGTGCCCTGCTGGATCAAGCCTCTCCTGGACTGGTATCAAGGTAGGGGGCCCATCTTGTCATCTAGTCTGCCCCCTCATGCTCCTGGTGAGGCCCGGTGGTCCGTGGGGCCGCTGATGCCGCTCGTCAAGGCCTCGCCCTAGTGCGGCCTAGTGAAGCCTCCAGCCCACCGCATTTTCCTACGCCGCCGGCCGGCGGACGAGCGCCGCGGCCGGCCTGGACTCGGGACCACAGCAGCTGTCACCCTTGGCCACCCTACCAGCCCTCCCAGCCCTCCATCCTCCATCCATCCTCCTGCAAAGTCTGCACAACAACAGGCTGAGGCTCCAGCCCTGCTCCCGGAGCGGTGGCCATCTTGGTGCACCCAGCTGAGGCCCTGGTGCTCACTCTCAGCCCTTCTAACAGCCCTGGACCCGATCTCCTCATTTTTGGATGTTTTGACCCATCCACTGGCTGATCGCTACCCGCAGCCCACGCTGTGGCTCTCCTGCACTGTTTTTTGGAGGACAAGTTAAGGATCCGGCCTGGTGAGTGGCGGCCATCTTGCTACACCCAGGCGAACACCCGGTCCTCCTACCTCCTGTGCACCTGCTCCAAGCCCCTGCTTACAAAGATTTGGCCTGTCCACAGTGTGAGCTGACCATCCTTGCCTGCAAATAAGCTGATGCCCTAACCTCTGCCTCCAGTGCCAAGTATATCGGCCATCTTGTGTCGTGGATATTTCACCACACTCTTGCGCTAATAAGCGCCTTTCAATCTTATGATAAAATGTGCCCTCTGATCGTATGCCTCCCTGGTTCCCCAGCTCCCAAAAACAGACATTACCAGCAGCTTCACGTCATCCTCTCAGCATAGCATCCAAACCTCACCAGCCAAGCATTCCATACATCACCTTTCTAGCCGAGCTGCTTCCCATCTAAGCCCCTGGTTTCCCATTCCCCAGTAAACAGCCATCAACAGCAAGTATTCTTACAGCCTCATCTTTGCCTGGTCAGCCAGCCATCCTTGGCCACCCTCACCAGCATGGCCTTTTTATTATCACAAAAGCTTTCACAAACAGGAAGTGCCTGCCTCCAACAGCCAGGCACACCCACAATACAAAATGACATCACAGGAAGTTACATACAGTAAAAGGGGAGGGCACTCACGGGAGGAAGTGCACAGGTCCCCTATTAGTCAGTATGCAGCCCAGTAAATACTGTTCAAATTGAACAGTATTTATTAAGCTCATTCTATTGGTTCTTACAGGCTTGAGACAATCTGCAGGGACATTGTCACTGATGTTGTTAATATACGGTACGAGTATATTAACAAGGCGGATGCAAATGTCCTCTTATTAAAGCAGATATGTATCCAAAAGGGATAACGTAGCCACACAGAGATAAAATAATATGTTTCTCTCATTATGCGGACTTCGCTTCTCTAATGCGTATAAGTCATTTGAAGGCAAGAAGCCCAGCGCATTGCGCTTGGTACCTACAAACCGACAAACATCCACAGACACAGAGAACATGTCTCAAATCCCATGAGAAGGTTTTCATACTGACCGTTTTTACCACTGATCTCTATTCAACCCAAGTGCGCTCTGCTAGAGCGCTCCTCGATTAAATCAGACACAGGGAGACAGATGACAATCTATAAAAACATACATCCTAGAATAAAATGTCCACATAAATTTTATACAATATAATTTCCACAACAGTCTTTCCTTTTTTGTCATATGCTCCGATGTGTCCCACGATGAATTTCGATCTTCTTACACCTAGAAATGAATCAGTCCTTACAGTCCATATGAGTCCATAAAAAGGAGAACACCGCTTGACATGGAGACTCTGTTCTTCAGTAGAGATGACATGGTGAGCTGTAGTAGTCGCTGGTCGGTCTGGGATCCTCTGTCTTGTTTGCAGGTCGGGCGTCTTGTTGAGGAAAATGTGGTCATCTGCTCGGGCTCTGGTCACGCGTCCAAATCAGGCAGCAGGAGCAGCTCATCACGATATATAGAAGGAATAGAAACAAAAACAACATGAGTAAATATACCCCTACTTTCTTCAACTATGATCCACTGCAAAAATAAAAATTAAATCACCACAGATTCCCAGACTTTTTAGAGCATTCCATCCTTCACTAGCTATAGCTCTGGCTTTGCCTCTCAGGGATCCAAGCCCCATCCATATGGGCCTGAACTTTGTCACTAGTATCCCCGATTCAGGTATAACAATCTTTACTTATGGATTCCCAGGACCCCCCTTTGGATTGTGGGAACTTCCTTGTAGCTTCAACAGTTACATGAAAACATCCCATCCTCAATGGACGATACCTTTTTCAATCGTTTAATAAGCTCAAGCCACCACCGTGTACACGCAAATCCCTTCTAGGTGTCCCTGTCATTCTTACCTTCCCTCGCACCATCAGATCCTCGCGATCGGCCGCGACATAAGATTCTGGGACGAGATTCACCAGCACACATGAATCTCTTCCATTAGAGGAATTACTTTATAAGCTGTAGATACGAAGCTTTACTTTATAAACTGTGGGCTATCTAGTTATCCCGATACCAAAGCTGGTGAGAACCAGAGCTATTGTCAAAATTATAATTAATTTTACCCTCTAGAAATGTATCGATAAATTCCATTTACAAATGTCTGTTTGGAGTCTTTACTAGTTTGTCACAACTCCTCATACCAATATGCCTATATATCATACACCGCTGTCATCACTGGGGCACCAGAGCTCCGTGGAGACTCAGAGTAGACCCAACCATGTGTCCTGTTCACTTTCTTAGCTAGTTGGAAAATACACTTTAAAAATATAAATAAAGATACTTCTCTTCCTTGTTGTCTTGTTCATCAATCTTCTCTGCAACGTCCCTGTCACCTGTCACCGGTCACATGTCACAAACTTGGCTAGAATTACGGTGGTTAGTATCATTGGTTTGAAAAATTGTCACTCAGCCCTCTCTTCCCCCCCTTTTCCTAATCTTTACAAAGTGGAGGAAAACATACAGGATTTAGAATGGTGCAGAGCCTCAGAAACTCCTTGGACCTGAAAAGATACTTATACACACAAGTTAATAATGTGTCATTCATAAACAATACAACATTCGTGTACATTCGTAAATTGTCAATGATATTCCTCAAAACCGATAATAGCTAAACCCTCTGTAATCCTTACTTTTATGTTTTTACTAAAATACAACACCCACAACACGACTGTCGCGGTAGGTTCAGACTTATTCTTGTTACCACATAGAACATGAGACAGCTAAAACTTTAGACAAACATTTTGATACAAATGTGGGGGAGATATTTCATAGTTCCTAAATCAAAAATTAAAATTAAAACCAACCAGATGGAATTCTGCCTTCACTCTTAGCGATAGAAAAAAAAATACATACAATTTGGAAAAAAACACAACAGCAGTTTGAAATTTTTGCATGGACCAGCTGCACAAAGTTCAAAAACAGGCCTGAAAATGTTTTTATTTTGTTTGTTTATCTATTTTTCTTGATTCCGCCGAAATAAGTTTGTTACATTGGCAGAATTATCAGAGGAAACTACAACAGATCTAGTGTTGGTGGACCCAGCCTGCCTCTCAGCATTGGATCACCAGTCACTGCTATCCCCTCGGGCCAGGTGTACATAAATGCGGTTCCTTCCGGACTGAAACCACCCTCTGTACACCCCCTCCCGCTTTACCATAATAAACTTCTGAAGCCACAGCTGAGCTACATATTTCATGCACTGTGCCATACTGTCTGACTGTGAGAAATCTTCATTATTTCCCATACATGAACCCCACTAGTGTCCATGGCAATTCGAATTGGCTTATCGTCTTACCCCCGCGTCCAGGGAAACCGTAAACGCAGCTAAATTCGGAGAGCACTGCCCGGTGGCTGCTTTTGCAGTGGATTGTCAGACTACAGCTAGTCCTTCAACTAGAAACCTGAACAAGGGCGTCATCACCCCCCCCGAATCAGATCTCTACCCCTCACAGTGTATGCATACACAAACGCATTGCGCTGTGCGACCGTACACTGCGTCGCCAGACAACACTACACAGAGCACTTATGTCTGCTCAACAATGTGGCTTTTCTGAGAAGAAATAAAAATAAAATGTGGACAGCCTTCTGTTCTCAGTAGTTACATGATCAACCTAATAATAAACTAACGATCTGGGCATGAACAAAAATAATGTACTACTTACTGCAAACTATATGGTGAATATAAAACAAGTTTTTCTTAAAAACCAAAGCCTTTTTCTACAAGACTCAACTAAAGCTATAAAAAACAAAACAAATAAAGACTAAAAATGACCCACACCGCTAAAAGTACAAACATTCAGTTAAAGCTAGTCTTGTTATCCATTGAATTTATAGAGACTTGATATTGCAATAACTTGAATGCCTCCTTCCAAACGCAAGTCAAAAAGCCCCTCCCCTCCTGTGGATACATTAGGCATGAACTCATCAAACTGGTTCATTTAAATATCAATGAAGAGCCTAGATTTTCAAATGCAGGCTTATACAATACAAGCCTAAAACACAATGAATTGCCATCTGAGACACTCCCATACAATTGTAAAGCTAGTTTCTCTGTCCACTGAAACCCAGTGTACATTTTAATGAAAAACCAAAATTTAATACAGAAAACGCAATAGCATTACTTAAAAATATGTAAAAAGTACAAAAATAGAATTCACTTTAAAGGAAATGGTGCCTAGACAGAAAGTGACGTCCCGGACCACATGGCTACACACACAAAGGAATCAGAGCAGCTTCCACTCTGGGATGATTTGAGAGTTGAAAAGCACAAAATCCTTCAAAATGTGATTTCTCCTGGATAAAAGGCTGACAAGATCAAACTGCCCCTCTAAATCACCTTTCTAAAACAGGACAGACCGTACTATTTACCTCGCACTAAGCGTTGAAAATCTGCCCCAAAGGCTGAACACAGCAGATACAACAAGATGGCCGATGAAAAAAAAAAAACCATAGCACATGGTAGTAATCAACAAAGGCCAGACTTCAGCAAGATGGAGTTTTTCCCGCCAAACGAAAACAGCTAGCCTATAATAGCTTACATTAAATGATGCCTAGAAACAAGCATGACAAGGGCTAGGCTACAACAAATAGAGGATTTTTTTTCCTGCCGAAACTAAAACAGTTAAACTACAATAGCTTACATTCACTTAAAAGAAAACAGAAATGATGCCTAGCACCAAGCACATTGTAGACATCCAAAAAAAAGAAAATGGCAGCCAAATGCATTTTTTTGCCACCAAAACTAGCATGACCTTTTTATTATCACAAAAGCTTTTACAAACAGGAAGTGCCTGCCTCCAACAGCCAGGCACACCCACAATACAAAATGACATCACAGGAAGTTACATACAGTAAAAGGGGAGGGCACTCACGGGAGGAAGTGCACAGGTCCCCTATTAGTCAGTATGCAGCCCAGTAAATACTGTTCAAATTAAACAGTATTTATTAAGCTCATTCTATTGGTTCTTACAGGCTTGAGACAATCTGCAGGGACATTGTCACTGATGTTGTTAATATACGGTACGATTATATTAACAAGGCGGATGCAAATGTCCTCTTATTAAAGCAGATATGTATCCAAAAGGGATAACGTAGCCACACAGAGATAAAATAATATGTTTCTCTCATTATGCGGACTTCGCTTCTCTAATGCGTATAAGTCATTTGAAGGCAAGAAGCCCAGCGCATTGCGCTTGGTACCTACAAACTGACAAACATCCACAGAGAACATGTCTCAAATCCCATGAGAAGGTTTTCATACTGACCGTTTTTACCACTGATCTCTATTCAACCCAAGTGCGCTCAAGACACAGGGAGACAGATGACAATCTATAAAAACATACATCCTAGAATAAAATGTCCACATAACTTTTATACAATATAATTTCCACAACACTTGCTTTGCCCGGCTACAGGGTACACACTAATCTTGCTTCCCCTGACTCCTTTACGCCTAGCTCACTGCCACCAGAGCTGCCCCCCTCGGCCAGACTGCCACCTACAGCCTCCATGTCAGCACTCCTCCCTTTTGTAGCCACCTGAAAGACTATCCACAATACCAGCATTACACTTAGCGACCATCTTGCTACACTCACTCCTGGCCCCTTGTCTCCGTGGTCCCTGACTCTTGCTTTACCCCAGATCCAGAGATTCCTACCGGACAAGGAGCCGTCTGATGCCTTCAAAGAAGCAACCCAAAACTAAGCAACAGCCTGGGGCACAGGCGGCGGCCCCACTTACACGTGGGGACTCCAACTTACTCCAGAAACTACAGGCCTTGTTGGTTGACATGGAGGACAGTTCTCCTGCTGACGTCCCCACATCCCCCTCACCTTCAACCCAGACCCCCACAGGTGACACTAACATGATCTTAGCAGCAATTGAAAGCAGCAGGACATCTCTACTGGTATGGATCGATCATCTGGCAGAGGAGTGCAATCTTATCCGCAATGATTTGGACAAAATGCGGGGGCGCCTCTCTGAATCCGAAAACTGGATCTCAGAGGTGGAGGATCGAACGGGACAACATGCCGACCAGCTCACTGATATGCAAAACACAATCAAAGCACTAGTGGCGAAGTCTGATGATGCCGAAAATCGAATGAGACGTAACAATGTCAGAGTGCTGGGCCTCCCCGAGGGCTCGGAGGGAGACCACCTGGCAGACTTTGCGGAGGCTTTCTTCAAAGATTTACTGGGACTGGCTGATGTCCCCCCTACATACGTGGCAGAACGCGCTCATCGTGTTCCGATGGGTCGATGTGTCCCGGGTGCACCTCCGCGTCCCTTCCTGGTACATTTCCTAAACTACCGAGACCGGGATCGTATACTCTCAGAGGCCAGGAAACACCCGAATCTGAAATTTGGTAATGCACATATCATGCTGTTCCCTGATTTTTCTCCGGAACTTCAACGGAAACGGCAGACCTTCACTGATGTTCGGCGCAGACTAAGAGACTGTAACATTAAATATGGAATGCTCTGTGACTGACCTAGCCGGGGCACAGGCTTTTTGAGAGGACTACATGCGAGCCTCCTTCCAGCTGATTACGGGCCCCCCAAGACACACTGTCTGTATATGCATTTGGCATTAGCAATAGACTGGGACACAAGCTGTCAATGCCAATCAAATGCTAATGTCATGAACTCAAGCCACCTGTCTATTGTGTAAATGAGGCTGGTCTGGCTTGTAAGGTGTATTCCACACAATGTTGTTGTGCTAATTAGCCCTGTGTTAATGTTTATGTTAATGTCTGTTGAATAGTCCTTCCAATTAACTAGGAGCCTTAAAGTCTGACCCTGAAAAGTCTTTTCAGCCAGTCAACTAGTCTGGGCAATGATTAAGATAATTAGCTCATGCTAATTAGGTTAGCTTTTAGTCATCTGGCTATATATATGTGTGTGGAAAG
This sequence comes from Lithobates sylvaticus, assembly GCA_028564925.1. Lineage (NCBI taxonomy): Eukaryota > Metazoa > Chordata > Amphibia > Anura > Ranidae > Lithobates > Lithobates sylvaticus. Next base: position 381,567,412 of record CM053026.1, read on the forward strand.
TCAAATAAAGCATTCCTGATGTACTCCAAGAAATAGTGCTGTCTAATTCTTGGGGGTTCCTATAACCAGATCCATTGGACTCATGTTCCAGGACTTAGGAAGCATTTACGGCGGACACCTTGAGTACAGGATCCGTCACATGCTCTATCCTAGTCACCTGCGAGTTCAGCATGAGGGTACTGTTAAATTTTTTGACACACCGGCTGGGGCTGATGCCTGGCTTAATGGGCTGCATTGAAAACACGTGTACTACTTCACTGTATGGGCCCCAGGGGCAGCTGGGGCTCATGGGGGGAAGAAAACAAGAAACAAAACCAGACGCCCATGTTACCTACGTATTTGTCTATCATCCTTACATGTCTGAGAGATCCTACTTGAGCGAGCTATGCACACGGAACTCTACAAGACAAGTTTGTTACTTCCCCACTTGGCTTGTCTTGGACGCATGTCAACGGGAGTGGCTACCCTACAAACTTAAGCCACAAACTGACTCAGGGAGCGCTGTGACTGCACTCCAGGGTCGTGATCCACTCAGGTTTATGCCCCTTGGCTACTATTAAGTCACTGACTTGTTTTCAAAGGTTTTTTGGGATCAAGCTACAAGCCAAGTTATGTTGGGGAATAGGCTGCGTGGCAGGGAGTTTTTGTCTTGTGTAGGGTTGCTCAGTCACCCTACAGGCTTAGTTTAAGTGTAAGTGTGCTTATTAGTTTTAGGGTTACGCTGCGTGTATCAGTAAATGGTTTGCACAGCAGCGGGAGTTGCAATTTTCTTTGGGGGGGGGGGGGGTGTTCTATGTGCAATGTTCCAGAATCTGCCCAGGGCTACGTAAGACTTGTGTTATGAACCAGAACTTTAATGCTCATAGGTCGGTAGCAATTGTAATGAGGTTATGCCATTTATTGCTGTACTCTTTAACATATTTTGATGGCAGGAATTGTATTTGATATACTGTCTTGGAACGTTAGAGGCCTAAACGATAAATTTCGGCGTGCCCTAATGTTCCAATACTTGAAACCGCTTAAACCACACATCGTTTTCCTACAGGAAACGCATTTAGATGGCAATAGGATTCTCACTATAAAACGCTCCTAGATCCAACATGCAATACATGCTACATATTCTACATATGCCAGAGGCGTGGCAGTGCTGATCAGCAAGGCAGTCCCTTGTACTGTTCACCGAGTTGTCATGGATCCAGGGGGCCGCTATGCAATTGTTGTGGCGGACATTCATCTGACATGGAGGCTGTAGGTGGCAGTCTGGCCGAGGGGGGCAGCTCTGGTGGCAGTGAGCTAGGCGTAAAGGAGTCAGGGGAAGCAAGATTAGTGTGTACCCTGTAGCCGGGCAAAGCAAGTGTTGTGGAAATTATATTGTATAAAAGTTATGTGGACATTTTATTCTAGGATGTATGTTTTTATAGATTGTCATCTGTCTCCCTGTGTCTTGAGCGCACTTGGGTTGAATAGAGATCAGTGGTAAAAACGGTCAGTATGAAAACCTTCTCATGGGATTTGAGACATGTTCTCTGTGGATGTTTGTCGGTTTGTAGGTACCAAGCGCAATGCGCTGGGCTTCTTGCCTTCAAATGACTTATACGCATTAGAGAAGCGAAGTCCGCATAATGAGAGAAACATATTATTTTATCTCTGTGTGGCTACGTTATCCCTTTTGGATACATATCTGCTTTAATAAGAGGACATTTGCATCCGCCTTGTTAATATACTCGTACCGTATATTAACAACATCAGTGACAATGTCCCTGCAGATTGTCTCAAGCCTGTAAGAACCAATAGAATGAGCTTAATAAATACTGTTTAATTTGAACAGTATTTACTGGGCTGCATACTGACTAATAGGGGACCTGTGCACTTCCTCCCGTGAGTGCCCTCCCCTTTTACTGTATGTAACTTCCTGTGATGTCATTTTGTATTGTGGGTGTGCCTGGCTGTTGGAGGCAGGCACTTCCTGTTTGTGAAAGCTTTTGTGATAATAAAAAGGTCATGCTAGTTTTGGTGGCAAAAAAATGCATTTGGCTGCCATTTTCTTTTTTTTGGATGTCTACAATGTGCTTGGTGCTAGGCATCATTTCTGTTTTCTTTTAAGTGAATGTAAGCTATTGTAGTTTAACTGTTTTAGTTTCAGCGGGAAAAAAAAATCCTCTATTTGTTGTAGCCTAGCCCTTGTCATGCTTGTTTCTAGGCATCATTTAATGTAAGCTATTATAGGCTAGCTGTTTTCGTTTGGCGGGAAAAACTCCATCTTGCTGAAGTCTGGCCTTTGTTGATTACTACCATGTGCTATGGTTTTTTTTTTTTTTCATCGGCCATCTTGTTGTATCTGCTGTGTTCAGCCTTTGGGGCAGATTTTCAACGCTTAGTGCGAGGTAAATAGTACGGTCTGTCCTGTTTTAGAAAGGTGATTTAGAGGGGCAGTTTGATCTTGTCAGCCTTTTATCCAGGAGAAATCACATTTTGAAGGATTTTGTGCTTTTCAACTCTCAAATCATCCCAGAGTGGAAGCTGCTCTGATTCCTTTGTGTGTGTAGCCATGTGGTCCGGGACGTCACTTTCTGTCTAGGCACCATTTCCTTTTAAGTGAATTCCATTTTTGTACTTTTTACATATTTTTAAGTAATGCTATTGCGTTTTCTGTATTAAATTTTGGTTTTTCATTAAAATGTACACTGGGTTTCAGTGGACAGAGAAACTAGCTTTACAATTGTATGGGAGTGTCTCAGATGGCAATTCATTGTGTTTTAGGCTTGTATTGTATAAGCCTGCATTTGAAAATCTAGGCTCTTCATTGATATTTAAATGAACCAGTTTGATGAGTTCATGCCCAATGTATCCACAGGAGGGGAGGGGCTTTTTGACTTGCGTTTGGAAGGAGGCATTCAAGTTATTGCAATATCAAGTCTCTATAAATTCAATGGATAACAAGACTAGCTTTAACTGAATGTTTGTACTTTTAGCGGTGTGGGTCATTTTTAGTCTTTATTTGTTTTGGTTTTTATAGCTTTAGCTGAGTCTTGTAGAAAAAGGCTTTGGTTTTTAAGAAAAACTTGTTTTATATTCACCATATAGTTTGCAGTAAGTAGTACATTATTTTTGTTCATGCCCAGATCGTTAGTTTATTATTAGGTTGATCATGTAACTACTGAGAACAGAAGGCTGTCCACATTTTATTTTTATTTCTTCTCAGAAAAGCCACATTGTTGAGCAGACATAAGTGCTCTGTGTAGTGTTGTCTGGCGACGCAGTGTACGGTCGCACAGCGCAATGCGTTTGTGTATGCATACACTGTGAGGGGTAGAGATCTGATTCGGGGGGGTGATGACGCCCTTGTTCAGGTTTCTAGTTGAAGGACTAGCTGAATATAATAGATGGATTCTGACTCATTCAAAAGCACTTCTAGTATTATAATTTTTTAAATAAACCTGCCAATATTAGAATGGCAAAGTATGCAAACAGACATTAATGATAATATGTACAATGAAATGCTGCTGAAGGCATAATGCCATAGTTTACCCTGGTTCCGTAAGGATAAGACAGAAGTATGCCATTTGCAAAGTCCAGTTTAAAATGATGCCTACTGCAAAACAGGTTTGCATAAAACTCTTTACATTCCTACATATATCTACACATACATCTAGGTACAACAATTAGGCAACATTTAAAACGGCCGAATATGTGCGGCCAGGGGTGGCCGTCAGCAAGAATCAGTAGATGCTTGCTATCAGTGTGTGACCAGTAGTAGCTGCCAGCAGGGACTGTCGGATTTGTAGTCTGTTCGTATTTATCTGCTCATCTAAGTGAGCACATAAGAATACCGACCCATGATGCAGCCAATGTATGTCCAGGGTCGGTGTTTTTGCAGAGTTTTGGCCGCAATTAATCGGCCTGTTTGTATGCAGCCATAGTACAGAGTGTTGCGGTGTCCAGAGGAGCCGTTTTTCACCACAGATATTGGCTGTCTGAATGTAGCCTTAGGCCTTATGTCTCTTGTGCATACACTAGACTATGTTGACATTTATACACACAGGAAAAAGTGTCCATTCGCATGCAGATCATAACAGCAGATACAGGGGGCCGCTATGCAATTGTTGTGGCGGACATTCATGGGCATAGGATGGTGCTAGTTAATGTATATGTTCCCCCACCATTCCACATTCAGGTACTATATGATTTGTTGGGTAGATTGGCTCCCCTCATGCATCTGCCTCTTATTGTAGCAAGGGATTTCAATGCTATTTTGAATACTGCCCTAGACTCTTCTAATTCTAGGAGAGGGGCGTCTGTAGAGCTGGCAGCGTGGGCGGCGACGGCTACTCTCACAGAGTTGTGGAGATGGAAAAATCCCACCACCAAAAGTTACTCACACCTATCAAAAACACACAAGTCCTCATCCAGGATTGATCTAGCGTTTGCTAATGCCCCTATGTTGCAGCTGGTGAGGGGAGCTAATTACATTGCCGGGGGCCTGTCAGACCATACCCCCCTACGGGTTCATATTGGTATACCTTCGCAGGTTAGAGGGGGCGCGTGGCGATTAAGCCCGGGTTGTTTGGAGGTAGAATCAGTTTCTTCTCAAGTGGCGCCAATTTTTACAGGTTACTGGGAAGACAACCTACAGTCAGCCCCACTGCCAATAGTATGGGACGCCTTTAAGGCGTGTTGTACAGCATACCAAAGCAGTAAGCCCTAATCTTGATTTATTTCCTTTCAGTTTGGGGGCTCGTCCGGGATCGATTATAATATGTCTGGTGAGTAGACTTGATATATATCTTCTCTCACCGTGACCTCTATTTAGAAATCGTTCCTTTAACGGGACCTGTGATTTATGTAGAAATAGTTTTTAGACTTTGAAGAAAGTCAAGCGCTGTTGAGATAACAGCGACAGCCTTAGGGGGGCTGGATGGGCTTTAGGAAGCCCATTAGATAAGAGCTATTCTGTGTAATAGCATATGCTTTAGAAAAAAGCAACTGTTCGGTGTGAACAGGGAGGATTCTGTGTAGTCCTCTTTATAAGTCTGCGGCAGCCGTCTGTTCAGGGGTGAACAGTCGTTAATGAGGACCTCGGTAGGTCCCTGGGACTCTGTAAAGTCCGTAGGTCAATGATAATACAGTAATGTAATTACAAAACAAAACAAGAAGTCTGCTAAGGTGTGCTGGACAAAACCGATCTCTTTGCTTTCCTTATCTTTTGCGTAGATGATAAGTTAATTTGTAAACTGTCTGTGTGGAATTTGTCAGCGTTTGTAAGGTAAGACAACGCCTTCCACTGCTCCGTGTTATCATAGGACTTAGATTTAAGGGCGACAGACGTGCCTTCCTATGAACTCCCGGGTTCTTTTGTGATTGATGGAAGTTCCCGATGGAAACGCAGAGTAATGCTACAGTATCCGGTGATGTATTGATGTTTATTCTTAATGATTTATGTATGAATGTTTTGACTCTAGAGAGTTAGCGTAATAGCAGTGTTAATAACATTTTCTTAGGCCCCTTTCACACTGGGGCGGTTTTCAGGCGGTACAGCGCTAAAAATAGCGCCTGTATACTGCCAGAAAAAAACGGCCCCATTCACTCCAGTGTGAAAGCCGGCGGGCTTTCACACTGGAGCGGTGCGCTAGCAGGACCGCAACAAAAGTCTTGCTAGCAGCATCTTTGGAGCGGTGAAGGAGCGGTGTATTTACCGCTCCTATACCGCTCCTTCCCATTGAAATCAATGGGAAACCGCGGGGATACCGCCCGCAAACCGCCGCTGCAGCGGCGCTTTGCGGAGGTTTTTAACTATTTTGCGGCCGCTAGCGGGGGTTAAAACCACCCCGCTAGCGGCCGCATACCGCGGGTAAAACGATGGTAAAGCAGCGCTAAATATAGCGCTGCTTTACCGTCGCCGCCCCGCACCGCCCCAGTGTGAAGCCAGCCTTAAGGTAATGATTCCTTTTGCTGCTATGCAGGGAAAGTGAAGATTTGGATTTTTGGCTTTTTGCCAACATGGTTCAAGTACTTATATCTCGCTAAACGTAATAGATATTGTGAAGAATTGTTTGCGGCATTGGTAGTATAGAAGTTGCAAGTACTGTTTGAACCTGTTGGCACTCTGCCAAAAATAAAAAAAAAAAATTTGAAATAAAAAAAAAAAATATCGTTTGGTTATAAATAATAAGAAAAGTAATAATGTATGAAGCTTGTCTATAAAAGAGTGCTTATTGGCATTTTGCCAAGAAAAAAATAAAAAAAAATCAAATCAGAATGGTTACAAAGAAAGACAAAAGAAGATGCTGTAGGAGGTCTCCGGCTGGACCGGGGCTCCCTATGGCATCCTAGCCCAAAAAAGTTGCCCACGATAGGATAGCAGAGTCATGGGATGGTGAATTTAGAGGTTAAATTAACCTTCTCCATGCCCGGTATCAAGCGCCCCGCTTCCTCCCCCCTTACATTCCATAACCAGATAACAGCTACACAGAGCAGCACAGAGCAGCAAGGACACAGAGAATAGCAGAATGAGTTTAAAACACCAGGGCAGACACATTAAAAAAAAGAGAGGATGGCTTACAGCCAATAGTTGAAGATTTATTTTTATAAAAGGGATCTTAAAGGGAAATTATCCTGTTCTATATTAACAAAAGAGAAGGTAATAAAAGTAAAGAAGGCAATTGTGACTATAGGTTTGTACAAGACCTAAGGGCCATCAATAGCCTAGTGGTACCGATTGCCCCAAAAGTGCCTGATGTGCCATCAATATTTACCGCCATACATTACGATGCAGAGTATTTTATTGTGATTGATTTATTGAACGCATTTTTATTTCCGTCCCTGTGGATGAGGAGGCACAACCAATCTTTGCTTTGTTTTTTTTTTTAAACCGCCAACTAACATGGTGCAGAATGCCCCAGGGCTATATAGACTCCCTTGCAGCCTATTCCAAACTACTCTCAGAGCTTGGATACCAGGACATTGTTCATCCCTGCTGCAGTATGTGGATGAATTCCTTGTCTGCAGTTCTACTCGGGTGGCCGCCCTGGAGGATGGGAGGGATCTTTTGAAATGTATTTTTGAAAGTGGTCACAAAGTGTCAAAGAAAAATTGCAATGGTGTCAGAAAAGTTTGAATATTTTGGTTTTGTACTCTCAAAAGGAGAAAGGAAAGTCAATCACAGAAGAGCTATGGCTCTTGTGGGTCTGCCCCGCCCACTTGCTAAGAAAGACATGTTCACCTTTCTTGGTAATTATGATTGGTTACTGCCGCCAATGAGTACCTGACTGTTCCTACTACAATCTCCTGAGACAAGCCACAGGTTTACAGTGGTGTGAAAAAGTGTTTGCCCCCTCCCTCATTTCCTGTTCCTTTGCATGTTTGTCACACTTAAGTGTTTCGGAACATCAAACCAATTTAAACAATAGTCAAGGACAACACAAGTAAACACAAAATGCAATTTGTAAATGAAGGTGTTTATTATAAAAGGTGAAAAAAAAAACCATCATGGCCCTGTGTGAAAAAGTGATTGCCCCCTAAACCTAATAACTGGTTGGGCCACCCTTAGCAGCAACAACTGCAACCAAGCGTTTGCAATAACGCGCAATGAGGCTTTTACAGCGTCCTGGAGGAATTTTGGCCCACTCATCTTTGCAGAATTGTCCTAATTCAGTTACATTAGAGGGTTTTCGAGCATGAACGGCCTTTTTAAGGTCATACCACAACATCTCAATAGGATTCAGGTCAGGACTTTGGCTAGGCCACTCCAAAGTCTTCATTTTGTTTTTCTTCAGCCATTCGGTGGTGGACTTGCTGGTGTGTTTAGGATCATTGTCCTGCTGCAGAACCCAAGTTTGTTTCAGCTTGAGTACACGAACAGATGGTCGGACATTCTCCTTCAGGATCTCTTGGTAGACAGCAGAATTCATAGTTCCTTTTATCACGGCAAGTCTTCCAGGTCCTGAAGCAGCAAAACAGCCCCAGACCATCACACTACCACCACCATATTTTACTGTTGGTATAATGTTCTTTTTCTGAAATGCAGTCCGGATGCTGGGGATGGCCTCGTGCACGGTTCCGGTCCCAACACCCCTGGTGGTGGGAACAGGGAGTGCTGGGGCACGAAAGGGTGCAAGTGCCTGCGGCTGGTAGACTGGTGCTTGGAAGTACCGGTTCCTCTGGAGAGCTGGTGTATACGTTGGCATCCAAGACTGTACTCAGTAAAGGCCGAACAGGTGGATGTAGGCACTGCGAGATCAAGACGGGAAACAGGTCGGCAACTGGCTGGCAAACAAGGTACAAAGTGGAAGGCAAGTTCGTGGTCAAAAGCAGGCAAAAGGTTGGCAACTGGCTGGCAAACAGGGTACAAAGCGGAAGGCAAGTTCGTGGTCAAAAGCAGGCAATAGGTTGGCAACAGGCAGGTGATAAGGTACCAAATTAGAGAGCAGAGATGTAGTCCAGGAATCCAAGCCAAGGTCAAACCAAAGGGAACAGTCAGTAAGCGGGGTCAATCCAGGAAGGGTAACAGGAAAACCAGGTGAATCAGGAACAAGGTAGGCAGGAACTTCAGGCAGGTATTCAGGAGATAAGACTGAAGACGATCCAGCACTGACACCATGTGAAGGCCCTGTTTATATAGGGCGCCTTGTGCTGGGATTGGTGGAGGTGCGGGTCCGTGCGTGATTACGCACACACGTTCGTGCTGACGTGGGAGTGCGTGCCCTCGTTCGTATTGACAAACGAGGGCGCGCACAGGTCAGCGTTGGTACGCGGGTACGCCCGCACGTTCGGTTCCGTTGGGAAGGCTGCGCATGGGTATTGGCGCTTGCAGAGTGGGGATTCACCCCTACTGGACGAGGACGGGTATGGAAAGCGTGAGTTCTCTGACATTGCCCCCTCCTTAGGGGCAGCCTCCGGATGCCTCTTTGAAACGAACCCTGGGAGCGGGAACGATGAAAAGCCTATATAAGTCTCTGGGCATGAAGATTCGTTCTTGGTTCCCAGGAATTTTCTTCTGGGCCAAAACCTTTCCATTTAATTAAATATTGGTCCTCACCTTGCCGTTTTCTGTGATCCAGGATAGCTTCAATTTCAAATTCTTCTTCCCCATTCACTCGGATAGCTTCCGGAGGTCCTACTTCACGATCTGGAAAGGAATTTGGAACATCAGGTTTAAGTAGGGAAACGTGAAATACCGGATGTATCCTAAATGAGGCAGGGAGTTCAAGTTCATAGGCCACTGGGTTGATCTTTCTCTTGACAGGGAAAGGGCCCAAGTATCTAGGTCCCAATTTCTTGGAGGGGCATGCCAGTTTTAAATTTGTGGTAGATAGCCACACACGATCTCCTACCTCCAAGTTCAATTCTCCCCTTCTCTTCTTGTCGAAGTATTTTTTATCATCCTCCTGTGCTTTAGCAATAGTTTCCCTGAGCACCTGGTTGTTGGAGGAAAGGAAATCCAGTCTATCCTGAACAGCCGGTACAGAGGATTCGGGCACAAGTGCGGGTAGAAAGGAGGGATGGAATCCGTAGTTGGAGAAAAATGGTGATTGGTTTGTGGTGGAGTGGATGGAATTGTTAAAAGCAAATTCTGCCAAGGGAAGCAGTGAGGCCCAATCCTCTTGGGAAAACGAGGAGAAGCAACGTAGGTATTGTTCCAACGTTTGGTTGGTACGTTCGGTCTGCCCGTTGGTCTGTGGATGGTAAGCTGAAGAGAGACTACATTTAATACCTAGTGCCTTGCATAATGACCTCCAAAACTTGGATGTGAACTGTACTCCACGGTCAGAGACGATGTCACTGGGGATTCCATGGAGTCTGACAACTTCTTTAATGAAGATCCTGGCGGTTTCAATCGCTGAAGGTGTCCCTTTCATGGGAATGAAATGTGCCATCCGGGAAAAGCGGTCTACCACCACAAAAATGGAAGAGAACCCTTTAGAGGGGGGAAGCTCCACAATAAAATCCATGGCGATTTTGTCCCATGGCCTTTCGGGAATGGACAGTGGTTTCAGCAGGCCCCATGATTTATTTTTACTGCTTTTATTTCTTAGACAAATCAGACAAGAGTTAACATAATTCCTGCAGTCCTTGGCCAGATTTGGCCACCAGAAGTGTCTCTGGATTAGATCCATAGTCTTGTGGCCCCAAAGTGACCCGCCAGAGGATAGTCATGGCAGGCCTGTAAGACGGTGGTGCGTAGGTCTTGAGGGATGAAAATTTTATTGTCGAGCCAAAAAAACCCATCCTTCTCCTGAAGGTTGATGCCCGGAGGTAATTGTGTTCTCACGGAGGCTTGGCGGAGCTGTGTCATGAAACTGGATTGGGTCAGGAGAAAATTCCCTGCTTGCAGGATAGTATCCGGTGGAGACGGGGTTTCAAGTTCTGTGAACATTCGGGATAAGGCATCGGGTTTAACGTTTTTGGATCCAGGGCGATAAGTAATATGAAAATTAAAACGGGAAAAGAAAAGAGCCCATCTGGCCTGTCGGGGTCTAAGGCGTCTGGCAGTTCTGAGGTATTCTAAATTTTTGTGATCTGTGAAGATCAGTATCGGATGTGCTGCCCCTTCCAGGAGGTACCGCCATTCTTCCAGGGCTAGCTTTATTGCTAGGAGTTCTCGGTCACCTACGTCATAGTTCCTTTCTGATACACCTAGTTTTCTGGAAAAGAAAGCCACCGGATGCATTAGAGACTTGGGTCCTTGGCGTTGAGACAGGATGGCTCCTACCGCACTCTCCGAAGCATCGACCTCCAGAGTGTAGGGTAATGCAGGGTCAGGGTGTTTTAGAACTGGAGCGGAGGTAAATGCCCTTTTTAATTGGTCGAAGGCGGCTTGGGCCGCTGAAGTCCACTGGAAGCGGCTTTGCTTCTTGGTGAGCTGAGTGATGGGTGCGATGATCTTGGAGAAGTTCTTGATAAACTTTCTATAAAAATTTGAGAACCCGATAAAACGTTGTACCCCTTTCTTGTCATTTGGGGGCGGCCAGGACATGATGGCAGAGACCTTCTGGGGATCCATGGCTACACCCCCAGTTGATATCACCAGGCCGAGGAAGTGAATGGTCTGGCGTTCGAATTCACATTTTTCGGCCTTTGCGTAAAGTCCATGCTGCCTTAATCTGCCCAGTACTTGCTTGACATGATCACGATGAACTTCTAGAGAGGTGGAAAATATCAGGATATCGTCCAGGTAGACAATTACAAAGGAATCTAGAAAGTCTCTGAAAATATTATTAACAAAATGTTGAAAAGTGGCCGGGGCGTTGCATAGTCCAAATGGCATGACTAAATACTCGAAGTGGCCAAAACGTGTTCGGAATGCTGTCTTCCATTCGTCCCCTTTGCGTATTCTGATCAGGTTATAGGCCCCACGTAGGTCCAACTTCGTGAATATTTTTGCTGAGCGGAGTCTCTGAAATAATTCCGGGACTAATGGAAGCGGGTACCGGTTTTTAATTGTCACTTTATTCAGATCCCTGTAATCCACACATGGGCGGAGCGAGTGATCTCTTTTTTCAACAAAGAATATTCCGGCTCCTGCTGGGGAGGAGGAATGCCGGATGAACCCCTTTTTGAGGTTCTCATCGATGTACTCCTTGAGAACCAGGAGTTCGGGTTCGGACAGGGGAAAGATCCGCCCGAAAGGAATTTCGGCCCCAGGTAGTAACTCAATCGGGCAGTCGTAGACCCGATGGGGAGGAAGGGTGTCTGCTTTCTGTTTATCGAACACGTCCAGGAAGTTGTGGTACACTGGTGGCACCAACTCTTTGAATTCAGAGTCCGTTCTTAGGCACCCAATGACTGGTGGAATATGGTGGAAGGTTTTGAGACAGTTCTGTAGACAGTAAGAGGACTGAAAAGTCACTTCACCGGTGACCCAGTTGACCTGGGGATTGTGGGCCTGTAGCCAAGGCATTCCTAGGATGACAGGAAACAAAGGTGAGGAGATGACATCTAGACGGAGTAGCTCCTGGTGACCTGGTGGGATGCTGGTGAACAGGGGTTGTGTCTCCAGAGTAATAGGCCCGGACTTGATGTTTGACCCATCTGCTAGCCGTATGGAGAGTTGATGCTGCTTAGGTATTAATGGGATGTTATGTTGTAGAGCGAAGGCATGATCCACAAAGCAGCTACATGCGCCAGAGTCAATTATAGCCTGGACTCAGAGTATTTCTCCTGGGAGCTGTAAGGAAATAGGAACAGCGATGTGAGCGGCTTTTATTAGAGACAAGGCAAAAGGCACACGGGATGATGAATTGAACTTACGGATCTTATTCGGGCATGTGTTGGCGTAGTGCCCAGCTTCCCCACAGTAGAGGCAGAGGTTGTTCTGGCGACGCCGCTGTTTCTCCTCGGGTGATAATGGTGAGCGGAGTAGGCCGACTTGCATGGGCTCTGGTGCTCCTGAGGTGGCAGCAGGCACGTTGGAAACGGGAGTAGGAGGGTAGTTGGGACCTTTGGGTAACACCCATGTGGGGCGTGTCAAGCTGGACCTCTCGGACCTCCGCTCTCTTAAACGACGGTCTATCTGGATAGACAGCTGAATCAAATCCTCCAAAGAACTAGGGATTCCCACTCGGGCCAGCTCATCCTTCAGAGCTTCGGAGAGGCCTATGCGGAACTGATAGAGGAGTGCGGCGTCGTTCCAAGAGGTGTCGGAACTCCACCGCCTAAAGTCTGTTACGTAGTCCTCTACTGGCCGGCGCCCTTGTTGGAGGGCATGGAGGCTGGCCTCTGCTGTTGTGGTGCGCTGAGGATCATCATACAGCTTGGCCATTTCATCCAAAAATGAGTCCAGGGTATCCAGAAGAGGGCTGGCTTGTTCCAACATACGGTGGGCCCAGGTTTGAGGCTCCCCTTGGAGTAGGGAGACTATGAACCCCACCTTAGTGCTCTCCAGGGAGAAGGTACGGGGTTGTAGCAGGAAGTAGAGCTGACAAGCATTCCTGAAGGAGCGGAACTTACTGCGGTCCCCTGAAAACCGTTCCGGTGGGGGCACACGAGGTTCTGGGGGTGGCATCATTACTGTGGGTGCTGATGCAGAGGTTGCTGAGCCAGAAAACCGGGATGTCAGGGAGGCCTGATGAGTTGCAGAGCCTGGGGACATGGATTCCACTCTCTGTTCTAGTTGATGATAGCCATCTCGCAGGCCCTGGACTGCCAGGGTAAGGGCCGACATCTGTTGGCACAGAGCTTCCAAAGGCGAGGCACCCCCTTCGGACTCCATTCTGGCTGGATCGTACTATCACGTACCTTACAGCGGAGTCCGGATGCTGGGGATGGCCTTGTGCACGGTTCCGGTCCCAACACCCCTGGTGGTGGGAACAGGGAGTGCTGGGGCACGAAAGGGTGCAAGTGCCTGCGGCTGGTAGACTGGTGCTTGGAAGTACCGGTTCCTCTGGAGAGCTGGTGTATACGTTGGCATCCAAGACTGTACTCAGTAAAGGCCGAACAGGTGGATGTAGGCACTGCGAGATCAAGACGGGAAACAGGTCGGCAACTGGCTGGCAAACAAGGTACAAAGCGGAAGGCAAGTTCGTGGTCAAAAGCAGGCAAAAGGTTGGCAACTGGCTGGCAAACAGGGTACAAAGCGGAAGGCAAGTTCGTGGTCAAAAGCAGGCAATAGGTTGGCAACAGGCAGGTGATAAGGTACCAAATTAGAGAGCAGAGACGTAGTCCAGGAATCCAAGCCGAGGTCAAACCAAAGGGAACAGTCAGTAAGCGGGGTCAATCCAGGAAGGGTAACAGGAAAACCAGGTGAATCAGGAACAAGGTAGGCAGGAACTTCAGGCAGGTATTCAGGAGATAAGACTGAAGACGATCCAGCACTGACACCATGTGAAGGCCCTGTTTATATAGGGCGCCTTGTGCTGGGATTGGTGGAGGTGCGGGTCCGTGCGTGATTACGCACACACGTTCGTGCTGACGTGGGAGTGCGTGCCCTCTTTCGTATTGACAAACGAGGGCGCGCACAGGTCAGCGTTGGTACGCGGGTACGCCCGCACGTTCGGTTCCGTTGGGAAGGCTGCGCATGGGTATTGGCGCTTGCAGAGTGGGGATTCACCCCTACTGGACGAGGACGGGTATGGAAAGCGTGAGTTCTCTGACAGTTCCTTCTACGCCAGATATACTTGGACACACACCTTCCAAAGAGTTCCACTTTTGTCTCATCGGTCCACAGAATGTTGTCCCAAAAGTCTTGGGGATCATCAAGATGTGTTGTGAAGAAATTGAGACGAGCTTTGATGTTCTTTTTGCTCAGCAGTGGTTTTCTCCTTGGAACTCTGCCATGCAGGCCATTTTTGCCCAGTCTTTTCCTGATGGTGGAGGCATGAACGCTGACCTTAACTAGAGGCAAGTGAGGCCTGCAGTTCCTTGGACGTTGTTGTGGGGTCTTTTGTGACCTCTTGGATGAGTCGTCGCTGCGCTCTTGGGGTAATTTTGGGCGGCCGGCCACTCCTGGGAAGGTTCACCACTGTTCCATGTCTTCGCCATTTGTGGATAATGGCTCTCACTGTGGTTCGCTGGATTCCCAAAGCTTTGGAAATGGCTTTATAACCCTTTCCAGACTGATAGATCTCAATTACTTTCTTTCTCAATTGTTCCTGAATTTCTTTGGGTCTCGGCATGATGTGTAGCTTTTAAGGATCTTCTGGTGGACCTTACTGTGTCAAGCAGCTCCTATTTAAGTGATGCCTTGATTGTGAACAGGTGTGGCAATAATCAGGCCTGGGTGTGGCTAGAGAAATTGAACTCAGGTGTGGACAACCACAGTTATAGTATGTTTTAACAAGGGGGGCAATCACTTTTTCACACAGGGCCATGATGGTTTGGATTTTTTTTCACCTTTAATAATAAACACCTTCATTTACAAATTGCATTTTGTGTTTACTTGTGTTGTCCTTGACTATTGTTTAAATTGGTTTGATGTTCCGAAACACTTAAGTGTGACAAACATGCAAAGGAACAGGAAATGAGGAAGGGGGCAAACACTTTTTCACACCACTGTACACATGCCAGATTGTATAAAATGGTCAAAATGAAATGTGCAATGCTTTTGCGTATTTGAAAAATGCTATGGTAATGGCTCCAGGGCTCGGCCTCCCTAACTAGGAAAAATGTTTAATTTGTTTGCAAAAAAAAAAAAATGTTTCATTTGTTTGCAAGGGAAAATTGTAAGGACGTGTCAGGTGTCCTCGCTCAGGAGCATGGAGACAAGTTGCGCCCTATTTTTTTTTCAAAGATGGTTCCGCTGCAGGTTCAAGGCATGCCTGTGTGTCTCAGAGGCATCCTATTCGATGATGGTTTTGAGATGGCCACTTCTTTCACTCTGGAGCACGACTCTACACTTCACACCACCCACAATGTATGAAAAATGTACATACACAGCACATGTCTGCTCATAGGTTGAGCGGCTATGAGCTGATCTTGATGTCCAATCCAAAATTGCACATCAAATATGCTTCTCCCACTTCAGGACCAGCACCAAATACAAATGCCCTTTTAGGATTAAAAGGAGAGCAGAATGAGGTTGTGCCACAACATGATTGCATAGACCTCATTCACTAACACACATCACCCACAACACTGCAGAGCATACACAGGCTAACAAACAGATAGCCAAGGGAAATGCTCTGGCTGATTAGCTGCTAAACAAGCTGCTACTTCACAAAATGCCCATGCTAGCACCAGAATTGTTGTTTTGCTTTTTTTTTTTTTTTTTTTTTTATCAGATTCTTTCAGATTTGCAGGTATGTGCAAAAGAAGCTGATCTCAGAGGTTGGGACAAAATAGGTGTGCAGAAAGATCCAAAGACTGGATTTCTCTGCAAAGAGGGGAAGCCATGTATACCAGTAGCTAGTGCATCACTTTTTGTAGCTAGTGCATCACTTTTTATGCATAATTTTTATTTCCCATTTCCATGGAATAGGTCACAGAGGCTGGAAAGCCACTTGTGAACTATTAGAGAAAGACTTTTACATTACAGAACTTTCCTGGCCAATTTTATGTAGCAAGATGCATCACATGTATCAGGAACAACCCACACAAGGCCGAACATGAACACCTGATATTTCCAACAACTCCTTTTACACATTTGCAGATTGACTTCACACACATGCCCAAACTAGGCAAAAGACAGGAATATCTTTTCGAAATTGTGGACAAGTTCTCAAGTTGAGTTGAACTTTTTGTCACCACAAAAGAAGATGCACAAACAGTAGTGAGGATCCTCGTTCAGGAAATCATTCCTCGATCGGGATGCCCACTTCTTATAAACTCAGACAGACAATGGACCTACATTTGTATCAAGGGTCTGCCAGGACTTGGTAAAAACTCTCAAGATAGAACGGAAGTTTCACATTCCCTAACACCCTCAAAGCTCAGGGATAGTAGAAAGAATAAACAGAACAATAAAAAGACAAAATAAGGAAGGCCACAGGAGGAACCTTTGCCAACTGGAAGAAGGTCCTCCCAGCAGTCCTGGCAGAAATAAGAATGACCCTTCCAAGACAACAGTGTATTCACCTTTTGATGTCTTGATGGGTCGACCTTTCCCCACCCCATGGCCAGAGCACATTTAATCATAGAAAAGGGAGATTTAGACTTATTACAGGAAGAATATGAAAGGTAATTGGTTGAAACATTGTAAACAGTTGAGAGAAATGTTGCTCGCACCTTTTCTTTTTCTTCACAGGAAACTACTCACCCCTTCAAATTGGGAGACACTGTGGTGGTCCAATAGCTGAACAGAAATAAGAAGCAAGAGTATCCCTTTGGACCTCCTACCACAGTGGTTGCAGTGACCAGAACAGCCATCCTAGTGGAAAATTGCCAGTCCTGGATCCATGCCAACAGAGTAAGAAAAAAAAAGGTTGCCCAAAGCCCCAAGAAGGAGATCCTGGATACAGGAGGCACTCAAGCAGAAGTCAAGATTTGTAATTGCAAGCAGATGAAGGAGTTCCTGGGACGGTGTTGCCACAAAAGCAGGTCCGGCCAGAGAAGATGAAAAATTGGCCTCGCTTACTTCATGGGCCCCACAGACTTCTGAACAGGGCAGAAAAAGGCACGGTGTTGCCACAAGACTGCAGGCCATCAAGATTTGTAATTACCCGCCCCTGTTAAACAGGGGCTGAAAAATTGTGCCTTAGGCACTGGTGCTGGTGCCACAACACTGCAACCCCTCACAGAGACTGTACTTGGAGCACAGCAGTCACACGTGTTGCGAAGCATTTTTTTTAAAAATTGTAAGTACCCGCCCCTGTTAAACAGGGGCTGAAAAATTGTGCCTTAGGCACTGGTGCTGGTGCCACAACACTGCAACACGGCCCTCACAGAGACTGTACTTGGAGCACAGCAGTCACACGTGTTGCGAAGCATTTTTTTAAAAAATTGTAAGTACACGCCCCTGTTAAACAGGGGCTGAAAAATTGTGCCTTAGGCACTGGTGCTGGTGCCACAACACTGCAACCCGGCCCTCACAGATACTGTACTTGGAGCACAGCAGTCACACGTGTTGCGAAGCATTTTTTTTAAAAAATTGTAAGTACCCGCCCCTGTTAAACAGGGGCTGAAAAATTGTGCCTTAGGCACTGGTGCTGGTGCCACAACACTGCAACACGGCCCTCGCAGAGACTGTACTTGGAGCACAGCAGTCACACGTGTTGCGAAGCATTTTTTTAAAAAATTGTAAGTACCCGCCCCTGTTAAACAGGGGCTGAAAAATTGTGCCTTAGGCACTGGTGCTGGTGCCACACAACACTGCAACACGGCCCTCACAGAGACTGTACTTGGAGCACAGCAGTCACACGTGTTGCGAAGCATTTTTTTAAAAAATTGTAAGTACGCGCCCCTGTTAAACAGGGGCTGAAAATTGTGCCTTAGGCACTGGTGCTGGTGCCACAACACTGCAACACGGCCCTCACAGAGACTGTACTTGGAGCACAGCAGTCACACGTGTTTGCGAAGCATTTTTTTAAAAAATTGTAAGTACACGCCCCTGTTAAACAGGGGCTGAAAAAATTGTGCCTTAGGCACTGGTGTGGTGGCATGGATCATTGAGGAGGAGGAAGAGGATAGTCAGTGAACATAAGAGGACAGTCACTCAGCATCAGCATAGGCAGTCTTGAAGGGATGTGACATTAAAAATTATTCGGTTATATCCGCCTCAGGTGCCTGGTAGCTGGTGGTGATCCAAGACTGATTCATTTTGATGAATGTCAGTCGATCAACCGAGGCGGTGGACAGGCGCACCCTATGATCAGTCACAAATCCTCCAGCAGCACTGAATGTGCGTTCGGAAAGAACGCTGGAGGCAGGACAGGCCAGTAGCTCAATTGCATACTGTGCAAGCTCTGGCCAGTGATCCATCCTCAGGACCCAGTAAGCCAGAGGATTTTCGGTGGGAAAGGTGTCCAAGTCTGACCTTGCCCCAAGGTATTCCTGCACCATGTATATCAGACGCTGGCGATGGTTGCTGGAACCGATCATACCTGGGGCTGCGGACTAAAAAATTGTCTGAACGCATCGGTCAGACGTCCACCTTCCCCACCGCTCCTTCTGCCACTGACCGAAGCCTCAGCAACTCGTCGCCCAGGACCAGGAGTTTGTAGCCTCCCAGTTTCTGGGAACGCGTTGCACAGACCTTTCTGCAAGGCCTCCCTGAGATGTCTCATCCTCTGCTCCCTCTGCGACGGCAAGATAAGGTCCGCAACCTTACCCTTGTACCGCGGATCAAGGAGAGTGGCCAGCCAGTAATGGTCCCTCTCCTTGATCCGAAGAACACGAGGATCCTTCCGCAGGCTTTGCAGGATCAGGGAGGCCATGCAGCGTAGGTTAGCTGAGGCATTCGGTCCGGAGTCTTCTGGGTCACTGAGGATGACATGATCGCCAGCCACCTCCTCCCAGCCACGTACAAGTCCACTGGTTTGTTTGGACTGTACATCATCCCTAAAAGACTGCTGCTGCTGATGCTGAGTGCCAGGCTCCACCTCCATGCTCACACAATCCTCCTCCTCCTCCTCATCCTCTTCCTGTGTGATGGTGGGACAGAAGGAACACTGTCCGGATAAAGGGGGCCTTGAGAGGCAAGGAAGTCCTCCTCTTCCTGCCTCTGTTCTGCCTCAAGTGCCCTGTCCATTTTCCCACGCAGCGTATGCTCCAACAGGTGGACAAGAGGGACAGTGTCACTGATGCATGCACTGTCACTGCTCACCATCCTCGTGGCCTCCTCAAATGGTGAGAGGACAGTGCATGCATCCCTGATCATGCTCCACTGACGTGGGGAAAAAAAACCAAGCTCCCCTGACCCTGTCCTGGTGCCGTAGTCGCAAAGGTACTCATTGATGGCCCTCTGCTGCGTGTGCAGTCGCTGCAGCATGGCCAACGTTGAGTTCCACCTGGTGGGCATGTCACATATTAGGCGGTTCTGGGCAGGTTCAGCTCCTTTTGCAGCTCAGTCAGCCGAGCACTGGCATTATAAGATCGGCGGAAATGCACACAGACTTTCCTGGCCTGCCTCAGGACATCCTGTAAGCCTGGGAACCTGCCCAAGAACCGCTGCACCACCAGGTTGAGGACGTGAGCCATGCAGGGCACATGGGTGAGCTGCCCCTGTCGCAGGGCGGAGAGGAGGTTGGTGCCATTGTCAGAAACGACCATTCCTGGCTTAAGCTGACGTGGCGTCAACCACCTCTCGGCCTGCCCCTGCAGAGCTGCCAGAACCTCTGGCCCAGTGTGGCTCCTGTCCCCCAAACACACCAGCGCAAGCACGGCATGGCATCTTTTTGCCTGCGTACTTGCGTAGCCCCTTGTACGCCTACGGAGCACCGCTGGTTCCAAGGACAGAGCACTGGAGGAAGAAGAAGAGGAGGGGGTGGAGGAGAGAGGTGTGTCACAACCAGTAGCAGTAGTCGCGTTTGGAGGCGTGGTGGCGGAACAACCTCCAACACTACTGCACCTTGTCCTGCATCCCTCCCAGCTGCCAATAGAGTGACCCAATGGGCCGTGAAAGAAAGGTACCGTCCCTGTCCATGCCTGCTGGACCATGAGTCAGCGGTAATATGCACCTTACCGCTGACCGCCCTGTCCAGCGAGGCATGGACATTGCCCTCCACATGCCGGTAGAGAGACGGAATCGCCTTCCGCAAGAAAAAGTGGCGTTTGGGAACCTGCCACTGAGGAACCGCACATTGAACAAACTCACGGAAGGGGGCCGAGTCTACCAACTGAAAAGGCAGCAGTTGAAGTGCTAGCAATTTAGCCAGGCTAGCATTCAACCGCTGGGCATGTGGATGGCTGGGAGTGTACTTCTTTCTACGGTCCAGCAGCTGGGGCAGGGAAATTTGCCTGCTGCAATCGGACGTCGGTGTACTGCAAGTACTTGGTTGTGACACACCTAATTCTACACCTTCAGTCCTCTCAGAGCAGCTTTCAGAGAGGACTG
Organism: Lithobates sylvaticus; assembly: GCA_028564925.1. NCBI lineage: Eukaryota > Metazoa > Chordata > Amphibia > Anura > Ranidae > Lithobates > Lithobates sylvaticus. Next base: position 381,587,834 of record CM053026.1, read on the forward strand.
AAGGTGTAGTGGGGATGGAGATCCCAGCTGAGGAGGAGCAAGGAGAGGTCCGCTTAGTTCTTTGGTGTGGGTCTTTTATGTGTGCCTGCCAACGAGCTGCATGGCAGGTCGCCATATGTCTGGTCATGCTTGTGGTGCCCAAGCGGCTGATGTTTTGGCCACGCGAGATACGCTTGAGACAAATATTGCAAATAGCAGTGGTGCGATCTGCTGCACTCGTCTCAAAAAAGGCCCACACCAAAGAACTTTTCTGATAACGTGCAGAGGCAGCGCCCTGCACAGGCGGAGCTCTGCGGTGTTGTACAGTTGCTGTGCTGGCCTCTACCTGGCCTCCAGGGGGCACCCTGCCTCGTTGGAAATGTGACGCCGCATCCTCCTCCTCCTCGTCCTCCTCCTCATCCTCTCTCCCTTCAGGCACCCACGTGGAGTCAGTGACCTCATCATCCCCTCCCTCTTCACCACTAGAGCAAACCTGGCAGTAAGCTGCAGCTGGTGGAACAGTACTGCCAGATTCCTCAAGCTGGGTATCATCATCCGAGCCTTCGAATCGTTGGGCATCCTCCTGGAGCATGTACCCAACACTGTGCTCAAAGAGTTCGGGGGACTCCTCAGGAGGACATGGTGGGTCTAGGGAAGGGGTGGCTGATGATGCTCTGTCAGTACCCTGAGCCTGGGTGAGAGAGGATGAGGAGGATGAGGAGGGCTTGGTCATCCATTCTACCAAGCCTTCAGCATGATGCGGCTCCACATGTCCAGCTGCCGAAAACAAAGACGCGCGTGTCCCATGGCCACGTGCTGATGACGATGCACGACCACGTCCACGGCCACGTCCACTAAAAACAGAGCCTGCCTGCCCTGTGTTCTTGGCTCTGCACGCTCTGCCTCCCCTTGGTGGTCTTCCAGCCATTGTAGTCGGTAGTCCTGTGGGTGCTGCTGAGAAGAATATATAGGAGCTCTGTGTGATGCCACTAACACACTAGAAGTCCTGTGGGTGCTGCTGAGAAGAAAATATAGGAGCTCTGTGTGATGCCACTAACACACTAGAAGTCCTATGGGTGCTTCTGCAAAGAAAATAGAGGAGCTCTGTGTGATGCCACTAACACACTAGAAGTCCTGTGGGTGCTGCTGAGAAGAAAATATAGGAGCTCTGTGTGATGCCACTAACACACTAGAAGTCCTATGGGTGCTTCTGCAAAGAAAAATAGAGGAGCTCTGTGTGATGCCACTAACACACTAGAAGTCCTGTGGGTGCTGCTGAGAAGAAAATATAGGAGCTCTGTGTGATGCCACTAAACACACTAGAAGTCCTATGGGTGCTTCTGCAAAGAAAATAGAGGAGCTCTGTGTGATGCCACTAACACACTAGAAGTCCTGTGGGTGCTGCTGAGAAGAAAATATAGGAGCTCTGTGTGATGCCACTAACACACTAGAAGTCCTATGGTGCTTCTGCAAAGAAAATAGAGGAGCTCTGTGTGATGCCACTAACACACTAGAAGTCCTGTGGGTGCTGCTGAGAAGAAAATATAGGAGCTCTGTGTGATGCCACTAACACACTAGAAGTCCTATGGGTGCTTCTGCAAAGAAAATAGAGGAGCTCTGTGTGATGCCACTAACACACTAGAAGTCCTGTGGGTGCTTCTGCAAAGAAAATAGAGGAGCTCTGTGTGATGCCACTAACACACTAGAAGTCCTGTGGGTGCTTCTGCAAAGAAAATAGACGAGCTCTGTGTGATGCCACTAACACACTAGAAGTCCTGTGGGTGCTTCTGCAAAGAAAATAGAGGAGCTCTGTGTGATGCCACTAACACACTAGAAGTCCTGTGGGTGCTTATGCAAAGAAAATAGAGGAACTCTGTGTGATGCCACTAACACACTAGAAGTCCTGTGGGTGCTTATGCAAAGAAAATAGAGGAGCTCTGTGTGATGCCACTAACACACTAGAAGTCCTGTGGGTGCTTCTGCAAAGAAAATAGAGGAGCTCTGTGTGATGCCACTAACACACTAGAAGTCCTGTGGGTGCTGCTGAGAAAAAAATAGAGGAGCTCTGTGTGATGCCACTAACACACTAGAAGTCCTGTGGGTGCTTCTGCAAAGAAAATAGAGGAGCTCTGTGTGATGCCACTAACACACTAGAAGTCCTGTGGGTGCTGCTGAGAAGAAAATAGAGGAGCTCTGTGTGATGCCACTAACACACTAGAAGTCCTGTGGGTGCTTCTGCAAAGAAAATAGAGGAGCTCTGTGTGATGCCACTAACACACTAGAAGTCCTGTGGGTGCTTATGCAAAGAAAATAGAGGAACTCTGTGTGATGCCACTAACACACTAGAAGTCCTGTGGTGCTTATGCAAAGAAAATAGAGGAGCTCTGTGTGATGCCACTAACACACTAGAAGTCCTGTGGGTGCTTATGCAAAGAAAATAGAGGAACTCTGTGTGATGCCACTAACACACTAGAAGTCCTGTGGGTGCTTATGCAAAGAAAATAGAGGAGCTCTGTGTGATGCCACTAACACACTAGAAGTCCTGTGGGTGCTTCTGCAAAGAAAATAGAGGAGCTCTGTGTGATGCCACTAACACACTAGAAGTCCTGTGGGTGCTGCTGAGAATAAAATAGAGGAGCTCTGTGTGATGGGACTAACACACTTCAAGTCCTATAGGTGCTTCTGAGAAGAAAATGTAGGTCTGTGTGTAATGGGACTAACACACTTCAAGTCCTATAGGTGCTTCTGGGAAGAAAATGTAGGTCTGTGTGTAATGGGACTAACACACTTCAAGTCCAATAGGTGCTTCTGGGAACAAAATATATGATCTCTGTGTGATGGGACTAACACACTTCAAGTCCTATAGGTGCTTCTGGGAAGAAAATGTAGGTCTGTGTGTAATGGGACTAACACACTTCAAGTCCTATAGGTGCTTCTGGGAAGAAAATGTAGGTCTGTGTGTAATGGGACTAACACACTTCAAGTCCTATAGGTGCTTCTGAGAAGAAAATGTAGGTCTGTGTGTAATGGGACTAACACACTTCAAGTCCTATAGGTGCTTCTGGGAAGAAAATGTAGGTCTGTGTGTAATGGGACTAACACACTTCAAGTCCTATAGGTGCTTCTGGGAACAAAATATATGATCTATGTGTGATGGGACTAACACACTTCAAGTCCTATAGGTGCTTCTGAGAACAAAATATATGATCTCTGTGTGATGGGACTAACACACTTCAAGTCCTATAGGTGCTTCTGGGAAGAAAATGTAGGTCTGTGTGTAATGGGACTAACACACTTCAAGTCCTATAGGTGCTTCTGGGAAGGAAATAAAGGTCTGTGTGATGGGACTAACACACTTCAAGGTGCTTCTGGGAACAAAATATATGATCTCTGTGTGATGGGACTAACACACTTCAAGTCCTATAGGTGCTTCTGGGAAGGAAATAAAGGTCTGTGTGATGGGACTAACACACTTCAAGTCCTATAGGTGCTTCTGGGAAGAAAATGTAGGTCTGTGTGTAATGGGACTAACAAACTTCAAGTCCTATAGGTGCTTCTGGGAACAAAATATATGATCTCTGTGTGATGGGACTAACACACTTCAAGTCCTATAGGTGCTTCTGGGAAGAAAATGTAGGTCTGTGTGTAATGGGACTAACACACTTCAAGTCCTATAGGTGCTTCTGGGAAGGAAATAAAGGTCTGTGTGATGGGACTAACACACTTCAAGTCCTATAGGTGCTTCTGGGAACAAAATATATGATCTCTGTGTGATGGGACTAACACACTTCAAGTCCTATAGGTGCTTCTGGGAAGAAAATGTAGGTCTGTGTGTAATGGGACTAACACACTTCAAGTCCTATAGGTGCTTCTGGGAAGGAAATAAAGGTCTGTGTGATGGGACTAACACACTTCAAGTCCTATAGGTGCTTCTGGGAACAAAATATATGATCTCTGTGTGATGGGACTAACACACTTCAAGTCCTATAGGTGCTTCTGGGAAGAAAATGTAGGTCTGTGTGTAATGGGACTAACACACTTCAAGTCCTATAGGTGCTTCTGGGAACAAAATATATGATCTCTGTGTGATGGGACTAACACACTTCAAGTCCTATAGGTGCTTCTGGGAAGAAAATGTAGGTCTGTGTGTAATGGGACTAACACACTTCAAGTCCTATAGGTGCTTCTGGGAAGAAAATGTAGGTCTGTGTGTAATGGGACTAACACACTTCAAGTCCTATAGGTGCTTCTGGGAACAAAATATATGATCTCTGTGTGATGGGACTAACACACTTCAAGTCCTATAGGTGCTTCTGGGAAGAAAATGTAGGTCTGTGTGTAATGGGACTAACACACTTCAAGTCCTATAGGTGCTTCTGGGAACAAAATATATGATCTCTGTGTGATGGGACTAACACACTTCAAGTCCTATAGGTGCTTCTGGGAAGAAAATGTAGGTCTGTGTGTAATGGGACTAACACACTTCAAGTCCTATAGGTGCTTCTGGGAAGAAAATGTAGGTCTGTGTGTAATGGGACTAACACACTTCAAGTCCTATAGGTGCTTCTGGGAACAAAATATATGATCTCTGTGTGATGGGACTAACACACTTCAAGTCCTATAGGTGCTTCTGGGAAGAAAATGTAGGTCTGTGTGTAATGGGACTAACACACTTCAAGTCCTATAGGTGCTTCTGGGAACAAAATATATGATCTCTGTGTGATGGGACTAACACACTTCAAGTCCTATAGGTGCTTCTGGGAAGAAAATGTAGGTCTGTGTGTAATGGGACTAACACACTTCAAGTCCTATAGGTGCTTCTGGGAAGAAAATGTAGGTCTGTGTGTAATGGGACTAACACACTTCAAGTCCTATAGGTGCTTCTGGGAACAAAAATATATGATCTCTGTGTGATGGGACTAACACACTTCAAGTCCTATAGGTGCTTCTGGGAAGAAAATGTAGGTCTGTGTGTAATGGGACTAACACACTTCAAGTCCTATAGGTGCTTCTGGGAACAAAATATATGATCTCTGTGTGATGGGACTAACACACTTCAAGTCCTATAGGTGCTTCTGGGAAGAAAATGTAGGTCTGTGTGATGGGACTAACACACTTCAAGTCCTATAGGTGCTTCTGGGAACAAAATATAGGAGCTCTGCCTGCCTGCCACGAACACACTACAAGTCCTATAGGTGCTTCTGGTAACAAAATATAGGAGCTCTGCCTGCCTGCCACGAACACACTACAAGTCCTATAGGTGCTTCTGGTAACAAAATATAGGAGCTCTGCCTGCCTGCCACTAACACACTACAAGTCCTATAGGTGCTTCTGGTAACAAAATATAGGAGCTCTGCCTGCCTGCCACGAACACACTACAAGTCCTATAGGTGCTTCTGGTAACAAAATATAGGAGCTCTGCCTGCCTGCCACTAACACACTACAAGTCCTATAGGTGCTTCTGGTAACAAAATATAGGAGCTCTGCCTGCCTGCCACGAACACACTACAAGTCCTATAGGTGCTTCTGGTAACAAAATATAGGAGCTCTGCCTGCCTGCCACTAACACACTACAAGTCCTATAGGTGCTTCTGGTAACAAAATATAGGAGCTCTGCCTGCCTGCCACGAACACACTACAAGCCCCTCTTTCTTAATCAATCTTTGTAACTGAATCTATCTAACTCAATCTCTGTAAGTAAATCTCTCTAACTAACTAAATGCAGCAGAGTGTCACAGATCTAGCCTGCTCAATCTGCGCCGGAACAGCATGTGACCGGCGCAGACGGCGTGGCGGCCTTTTATAGGGGGGGGCGTGTACTACAGCCCCTGAGCTGTAATTGGCTACAGGCGTCCTGCCTGTAGCCAATTATGGCTCTTCGAAATTCCGGGGCTGTGATTGGCCAAGCATGCGGGGTCACAGTGCATGCTTGGCCAATCATCAGCCAGCAATGCACTGCGCCGGCCGCGCCGGCCGCAATGCATTGCGGGGCCGCGCGCATAACACGAACGTGATGCGAGCGGCCAAAATAGTTCTGGGCTCGCCGAGCGAGCGAACGCCCGGTGCTCGATGCGAACGTGGGTTCGCATCGAGCACCGGGCCCATCCCTACTTCTGACAAGGCATTCTGCCCACTAATCCTGATCTCTCTGACAGTGTTCCTACCCACCTGGATCACCACTAACTGTATCTAGCACCCTGAAGATTTGGGTGCAATTAAAAGTATCTGTGGGAACACAAACACACACACACACAAGAACATTATAGTGACACAAGCTAGAACCAAGAGAGAGATTGGAGATAGTTTTACTGATAAGATGCTTTTGCTAAAATTTAAGTATGCTTATGCTAAAAAAATCAGGGTATGAAGAATGTTGGATATGTAGCATATTAAGCGCTGCGCAAACTGTTATATAAATCCTGTATAATAATAATAATATTACATCCTAGTACTGCCCGAATTGCCCTTTTGGCTGTCCCTTTAAATGTTTCCTCCTTTCTCAATGAGACTCCTCCTGTATTCTTGACTAACATATCCACTCTGTACAAAAACAACATTGTTACCTTCCCAATAGCAGGTAGAAGTCATTCCCCTGTTTGGTGTTTTAATTTAGGGAATGAGACACAGACTAACCCCTCTTTCTGCAGCAGGTCAATATTTAATATCTCCATGTGCGAATCCGGAGTCTCTGCCCCTGCCTGCTCACTGTTTCAAGTAACTGACCCAGGGTTAAACTGTACTTTGCATAACTTTTCTTTTTCTCTAAAAAAGTAGGTGAAATATTACACTAATTTATAAATCGCAACACAGGACAAGTACACTCATGAGTTTGTCGCTAAGAGACCTTTTGCACTGGGACAAAGTATCTATGTATGTTGTAGGAAAGTGTGTTATCCCTGGGTGCCCCTCCATGTTAAGGGATGGTGTTACCTTGCATCCTTGTTATCTGTCATGGGAATGGTAGGGGATTATAAAAGGGGACATCCACTAGAGGCCAGCTCCAGCAGGAAGCTAGGGACATTGCTAAAACATGGAGCCCATTTGCCAATGCAGGATTTGGGCTTGGAGGTATATTTTTATGGTTAAAAGACATTGTCCTTGTTATGGTATTTATCCTTGCTCTGATTCTTTACCTCTGTTTTAAATTTTGCACTTACATAATTGCGCACCTTCGATCTCCTGATGATAAGGTTCTATCTCACATGACATACATGAAGAGTCATCAGGCAATCTATGCCACAGCCCCAAAGAAGTATTAAAGCACAACATAGAATGTAGAGATCATCTTATATGATCTAAGAGGGGATTGAAGGGATATTTAGTTTAACTACTTCTTTGTATTATAGTCAGCTTCCATTTTGTGTGTCTCTAACATCCATTTTGTGAAATATGCTCAAGTCTTGCTAATCTAGTTTCGTTTTTCCCTAATACTGTAATCTTCTGTTGAGTTTCATTTTCTTGTAAAGCACGTGATATTTTAGAAATAATTAGTTTCACTGTGGGCGTCAGACTGTACTTGTGCGTCTCTGTATATGATTGGATAATCTGTTAAAGGGCGGTACTTTCTGAAAGTCCCTCTTATATTCACACCCAAGAATAAAGATTTAGATTTGCTCGGAGAGAAACTTGCTGTGTATATGTTTCTTTATCTCAAAGGGCAAATCTCACAGATCTGGTTTCGGATTGTACAGCATACCAAAGCAGTAAGCCCTAATCTTGATTTATTTCCTTTCAAATACATCTCGGCAATCAAACAAGCACGTAAACACTTTAATCACCAATCACAAGAACTACAAGATAAAGAGAGAGCATGTGAGGCGGCCCATGCGGCCGACCAGTCAGATGTTACTTACAGGGAACTGCTTGAGGCGCGCCGTCTTCTGACGTTGCACTTTACTGAATTGACCCACACTTCCTGGGTGAGGAGGGCAGAGTCCCTCTTCGAACAGGGAGATAAAAATGGTAAGCTTTTGGCCATGTTGGTTGCAGAGCAGCGAGTTCAGACTAGTATACCTTGTATCACTGACTCTTAGGGTACCCTATTGACAGACCCAAGTGACATCCTTGATACCTTTGTAGATTATTACAGCACTCTTTACATGCCTATACCGACATATAACAAACAGGATCTTGAATCCCTGCTCAATTCCCTATGTATACCAAAACTGTCAGAGTCAGATCAACATAGTCTAGAAGGGGAGATCACTGAACAGGAAATAGAAAAAGCCATCAGATCCTTTCCTCCACACAAATCACCAGGGCCGGATGGTTTTTGTATTAAGTGGTACAGGTCGCACTTGGAGACTCTTGTGCCAAGACTTAAGACGCTGTTTCACTTTTGCTTGGAACACAAGACGCTACCGGATTCTCTTATGGAGGCTCAGGTGGTCTTATTGTCAAAACTGGGCAAGGATCCCTTGACCTGCTCCTCGTACAGACCTATAGCTCTCCTTAACCAGGACCTTAAAATTCTCACTAAAATATTGGCCACAAGATTGTCAAAGGTAATAACCACACTGGTAGACATAGACCAAACCGGGTTCATACCCCAGAAGTCCACTGATACAAATCTCCGCAGGCTGTTTGCGCACCTACAGATCGACCATGCTAACCCCGGAGCCAGGGTGATTGTTTCCTTAGATATGGCTAAAGCCTTCGATTCGGTGGACTGGCATTACATGTCCACTGTATTACGGCATATGGGGTTTGGAGAGGTGTTCCTTACGTGGATATCCCTCCTATACAGCTCACCCAAGGCAGCAATTAAGATAGGCACTCAAGTTTCCGCACAGTTTTCGGTGGGGAGGGGAACGCGGCAAGGCTGCCCCCTCTCCCCATTTTTATTTGCTCTGGCCATAGAGCCTATAGCCATTGCTCTAAGAGCATCCACAGAGGTTACAGCCCTTCAGGTAGGCGGCATTCGAGAATGCATGGCCCTATATGCTGATGATATGCTCCTCTTTTTAGAAGACCCGGGTCCATCTTTGGAGGCAGTATTTGAGATCTTAAGCACATTCGCACTTTTCTCAGGGCTGCGGGTGAATTGGGAAAAGTCCAATATCATGGCCATTGATGATGGGGCTCAGGCACGGGCATCACCTTTGGTGCCCATTGCCTGGGTTACGGAGTTAAAATATTTGGGGATACGTATATCCCCCCCAAGTCACAGACTACTTGACACTTAACCTAATGCCACTGATCACGAAGGTAAAAATACAATTAGAGGCTTGGAAGCATCTTCCACTCTCCTTAATTGGTAGGGTGAATCTACTTAAAATGAAGATACTACCAGTGTTCCTCTATTTTTTGCACAACACTCCCGTGTGGGTCCCCTGCTCCTTCTTTCGGCGCGTAAACAGCCTCTTTAGCTCATTTCTATGGAGCTCTGGACACCCCAGAGTGAGACTCCGTACATTACAGGAACCCTATGGACAGGGAGGACTGGCCCTTCCTGACTTGTTCAAGTATTTTATTGCAGGACAAAAGATGACGGGGATGCAGCGACAGTACTGGAGGCTGCTCTAGTGGGATCCTATGAGAGTCTTTACTATTTAGTGTTTAGAGGGCCACAGGCAGTGGCGCCTTTGACTGGCTCCATGCGTTTTACTATTCGCGCGTGGGACAGGGCAAAGGTACTAATGCACACAGACACAGAGGCCTGGTCACCGGACACACCATTGTGGCTCAATTCCAGGTTATCCCATTTTAGCGATATCCCAGATCCAGTAATATGGGCCAGAGTTGGCATCAAACAATTAAAGAACATAGTAGGGGGGGGGGGGGGGGGGGGGGAAGCTGCTTTCCTTTAATCAATTGAAAGATAAACATGATCTCCCAAACTGGTACTTTTTCCGTTATCTGCAGCTGAGGCATGCGTTTTTTGCACAGTTTGGCACAGGAGCGGTGTTACTGCAATCCTCACCTTTAGAACAGTTGCTCTGTGATGAGTCTGTGCGGAAGACGCTGTCGGAAACATATAAAGAGCTATTTGCAGAAAGGCCTGCGGCACTCAGTAAATGTAGAGAGAAATGTAGCTCACTTGTTCCCAATTTCCGAGGAGATGACTAGGACGATATGTGGGACCACCCTTTTCAGGTCCTAGTATCGGCCCGTGACAGGTACATCTAATTCAAGATACTTCACAGGGTATATTATACCCCAGCGAGACTAGCCAGTATCTATGGGTTGAATGGCGCCACCTGCTGGCGTTGTAACGCGGCAGGGGCGGACTTCGATCATGTATTCTGGCAGTGTCCGTCCATACAGGTATTTTGGACAGGGGTCACAAAGACCATCCAGGAGCAGATCCTGCTATCTGTCCCCATGACGATATCAGTATGTATGTTGGGCCTGGTGGAGGAAGTAGCACCACTTAGGGCACAAAGAACCATGATCTCTCTCACCTTATTTTATGCACGCAAAGCCATCCTTTTATGCTGGAAAAAAACGGAGGCCCCATCCTTGGCCTTTTGGAAAGGCATAGTGAATAGAGCACTACCCTTATATAAAGCCACCTACTTAAGTAGGGGGTGCCCAAAAAAATTTGAGAAGGTATGGCAGTGCTGGCTCTCTTCGGATGGTACTGTCTGAGTTACTGCATGAGTAATGGGTTTAATATTATATGAAAGAAACATGCACTGCTTGAAATGACGAGACAGACGGTATAGCTACTAAGTGATTGTGATTATTGTTTTACCTGAGCATGTACTGTAAAATTATTTGAGTAGCCTGGAGGGCACGTGATTGTGTTTACTTCCTGTTATACTTGGGACATTGCACAACGGGGAGGGGGGAATTTATGTGGGTTTATGTTATTGTTGTTTATTGCGGTTTTAAAAAAACTGTGAATAAAAATAATTTTCCAAAAAAAAAAAAAACAGACAGGCCTAGCGTGCAGCATAGGCCTGCCTAAATTTGCCTGTGCTGGAATAACCTAGTAAAAATACCTTACTAGCACCTACCTTCTGGTAGAGGGTGCTACATATGTATTCGTTTTTGGTTGCCTGGTGACCTCACATAACAGAGAGAGCTGGCATTAATTATCACTAATCCTCCCAGTTTATTTATTGTTTTATGCTCATACCTAGCATTAGGTGTTTAGTAAGATGGGATACACCTCTATGACTTTGTCATCAACCTAAAAAGTGCAAGTGAAAGTGCAGAAAAATCAAGTACTTTAAATGTTTTATTTTGTCTCTATAGTGTGTACATGCAGTATCTCAGTCTCTCAAGAGAACTAAGTGTGATTTCTGTCCGCTGCTTCCTTCCTCTGCTATCAGCATAAGTCACTTCTGACACGTTTTCCTGACATCAAGAGAAAAAAGGTGACAGGGGAGGGACTTCCAGCTTTAGCCTGTGATTGACAGCATCTCTGTTCCTGTGTGCTGTGTGAAGAGGGGTGCGTCCCTTCCCTTAAATCAGTTCTAAGAACTCTCCTCACTAAGCCCTGGAGAGCTCCCTGTCCTCTTTTTCTGGCATCTCAGACAAGCTTTATAAATTCTGGTCATTGAACAGATGTAGAGAAGAATAAGTTCCCAACATTTTGTTTTTTGGATATTAGATTTTACAGATATTAGTACTAAAATATACTAGTATTAAATCCATATCATCTCTTTTAAAGTTTCAAATTTAAGGGTCAATAATCCTTGAGACATGACTTGACTTTTGTTCTCATTACATCAGTGAACAAACATCACACCTTAAAGCGGATTTCCAGGCTAAAATGAAACTCGGTCTAAACCAATCGATAATGCCTCCATGTTTATATATATATATATATATATATATACACAATATATATATATATATATATATATATATATATATATTTGTGGTCGGGTATACTTAATGTAACGAAAATGTGGCCTGAGGTGTGCCCTGATCGTAGACTAGAGGGTGTGCCTGAAAGGGGGCATACCCTAGATATGATAATGGGAAATGAAATAAGAGATAAAAATTGGGGGGAGAGGGTGGGGCAAAGCGTAACACAGTGACCACTAGAGGGTAGTGTCTGGGGGTTTAAATAGGTGAATAGCCACCTCCCACAAATACAGGCTAACTACCTCAGCCTTACAACTTATGGTCGGGTATACTCACCGTAACGAAAATATGGCCTGAGGTGTGCCCTGACCATAGACAAGAGGGTATGCCTGAAACGGGGCAAAAATGAGACGGAACCAGAATAGGTTTAAAGATTTATTAATAAACAAAGACAACGAATTCTGCAAGTCTACTAAATGCTCTGGCTATTTCCACTTGTGGATCGGGGATATACCTAACACAACAGGTGGACTTCTTAACACTATGCGGAGGAACCTGGTGTTTGGAGGCTGCCAAAGCCGCCCCAATCCTAAATGAATCTCCTGAGATTAGTGTGGGTCTAATCCCTACATTGGGGGTGAGAGTTCGTACATGGCACATGAACACTGAGGTGAACATGGGTTGTATGGAGAAAGGCAAGAGTGGGCTATCTGGAGGTAGATAGTGTGTAAGAGAGAGCAGGTCATCAAAAACGGCTATGGGGCACCATGCATTACATTGATAATTACGGCCCCACTGTCCTGACAAGTTTTGGTTTGTGGTAATGTAAGTCTAAACCGGTCAGCTTACTTAACCAAATGTCTTTACACAGAATAGTGGACATACTTTTGGACTTGGGGAATTCACTCGGTCTAAGAAAGCCGTAAAAAGCCAGGAATGTGGCGGCCTTCAAGACTAAACTTTTGAACCGCCCAAATGGTGTCGAGTTAGAAGCTACCACAAGCTGTTTGAACATGTTGGGGAAAATGGGAACCCTAGAAGGTAGCTTAACCGGTTGGCAATTCTGAACAGCCTTAACTGGATTAGAGGAGAATAGGGTAGGCCTGCTTGGGTCGTTCAGTGACAGATGGTGTTGTACACCTGCTAATATGCCCTAATGGTAGCGCGAGATTTAGATGCCAAAAAGTTGTGAAGGCTAGGCTGTGCTTAATGGAATGTGGCAATGGTGACAGGAACTGTATCATGAACTGGGTGTAACTTCTCTAGGCTAGCCTATACTTGTGCGCTGTATTGGACGCTAGTGAACCACCAATCAAGTGACCTCAAGGCCTTTGAATCTAGTCTGAGGACAAACTCAGGAGCTGGAGTGGGGACTCGATCCACCTCCGGTACGTTCCTAAAAAAAAAGCCCAGTCGACATGTGCATGACGAAAAATTTGGTTTGTTTTGTTTTGTTTAGATTCGTAATCTGGTTATTTTTTTTTGTTAAATTTGGTTGATTCGTTAAATTTGTATTCAGGATTCGTATTTGGAATTCATATTCGCTGTAAAAATGCAGTAAAAACGCGTTACTTGCATTTTGGATGCGGGTCCATTGACTTCTTTTACATGCAAAACGCTGCATTTTGCATGAAAAAAAGTCCCTGACCCTTTCCAAAAAAGGCACAAAAATGCATTGAGGTGAACATGTTCCATAGGAACCCATGTTAAAAAATTTCCCTGCATTTCTGCAAAATGCAAAATGCATCAAAAAACGCATTAGTGTAAATCAAGCCTTAAGGAGGTGTTACGAAAAGGCCCAATCAGGAAGCCTTAGTCCACTTCTGTATGAAGCAGTAAGTCCACTGAACCTGGATCCAACATGGCTAAAAGCAGATTCCTGCACTCAAATGTTTCACGTGGGCAACCCTGTGTGAAAACCTGAGGTGAATCCCTGGCAAAGAAAATTTGCCAAACCCGGGGCTGGGTGACTATTTAAGCAGAAATCATAGTTACAAAGTTAGTCAGGTTGAAAAAAAGACACAAGTCCATCAAGTTCAGCCAAAAATAAATAAAAATACAATCCCATATACACAAACCTATATCCACAGTTGATCCAGAGGAAGGCAAAAAACCCCAGCAAAGCATGCTCCAATTTGCTACATCAGGGGAAAAAATCCCTTCCTGATCCCCCGAGAGGCAATTGGATTTTGTTTGGATCAACGTTACTTATAAATGTTAGTACCCAGTTATATTGTGTACATATAGGAAAGAATCCAGGCCTTTTTTAAAACAATTGCCTGAGCTTGCCAGAACCACCTCTGGAGTGAGTCTATTCCACATTTTTACAACTCTTACTGTGAAGAAACCTTTCCGTACTTGGTGATAAATCTTTTTTCCTCTAGACGTAAAGATTTCCCCCTTGTCCTCTGTGATGACCTTAAAGTGAATAACTCAACACCACGTTCACGATATGGACCACTTATGTATTTGTACATGTTGATCATATCCCTCCTTAAAGCAGAGTTCCGGCTGCAAAAATTTTTTTTAAGTCAGCAGCTACAAATACTGCAGCTGCGGACTTTTAAAATAAGGACACGTCCTGAATTTGGTGGTACAGCGGTTCTTGAGCAGGTACCCAGGCTTACAGGTTCTCCTGAGGCAGGCCAGAAAAGTCTGTGGTCATTTCCACCGATCATACAATGCCAGTGCTCGGCTGGCTGACATTCAACCGCTTCATTTGTGACATTCCCACCAGGTGAAACTCAACGTTGGCAATGCTGCAGCAGCTGCAAGCACAGCAAAGGGCCATCAATGAATACCTGTGCGAGTATGGCCTCAGGACAGGGTCAGGGGAGCTTGGCTTCTTTTCGCAATGCCAGTGGCTACTGATCAAGGATGCATGCACTGTCCTTTTCACCATTTGAGGAGGCCACAAGGATGGTGAGCAGCGACAATGCATGCATCAGTAACACTGTCCCTCTAGTCTTCCTGTTGGAGCACACCCTTCGTGGAATCATGGACAGGGAACTTGAGGCAGAACAGCAGGAGGAAGAGGAGAAATTCCTTACCTCTCAAGGCCCCCTTTATCCAGATAGCATTCCTGCGGGCCCACCAAACACACAGGAAGAAGAGGAGGAGGAGGAGGAGAAGGAGGAGCATTGTGTCAGCATGGATGTAGAAGATAACACTCAGCAGCAGTTTTCAAGGGATGTTTTTCAGTCCCCAGAAACCCAAGGAGTTGTACGTGGCTGGGAGGAGGTAGTTACGGATAATGTGATCCTTAGTGACCCAGAGAACTCAAAATCGAATGCCTCTGCAAACTTACGCTGCATGGCCTCCCTGATTCTGCAAAGCCCACAAAAGGAGCCTAGGATTCGTGGTATCAAGGAGAGGGATCATTACTGGCTGGCAAACCTTCTTGATTCACGTTACAAGGTAAGGTTGCAGAACTCATCCTGCCTTCGCAGAGGGAGCAGAGGATGAAACATCTTCAGGAGGCCTTGAAGAAAGGTTTGTGCAAAGCATTTCTAGACCCTGGGAGGTTATAATTTCCTGGTGCTGGACATCGTGTTGTTGAGGCTTTGTTCAGTCAGAGGAAAAGCGGTGGAGAAGGTGGCTGGCTGACCAATGCCTTTAAACTATTTTTCAGTCCTCAGCGCTAAGGTCTGATCGGTTCAAGCAACCATCATCAGTGTCTGCATTACATGGTGCAGGAATATCTAGGGGCAAGAGCAGACTTGAAGACCTTTCCAGCAGAGCATCCCCTGGGTTACTGGGTCTTGAGGATGGACCACTGGCCAGAACTTGCTCAATACGCAATTGAGCTACTGGCCTGTTCTGCATCCAGCGTGCTTTCTGAACGCACATTCACTGCTGCTGGAGGGTTTGTAACGGAGTGTGCCTGTCCACAGACTCAGTTGATAGGCTCAAATTCATAAAAATGAATCAGTCTTGGATCAGCAGCTATCAAGCACCTGATGCTTATGTAACTGATTGAATTTGCTATGGATCTGAGATCCCTTGAAGGCTGCCTATGCTGACTATCCTATTTCTTCTCAATCTTGATGATGCTAGCTTTCAACAACATTTTTGGTTTAGGGTAATGTAATTACAATTTTTGATCTAATATCTCACAGCAGAGCCCGATCTTGCACCCAACAAGAGTATCTGTGAGGGGTTACAGTGTTGTGGCACCACCACCACCACCACCCAAGGCCCAATTTTTCTGCCCCTGTTTAACAGGGTCATGTAGTTACAATACACAGCCATTAATGTCTAGACCACTGGAAACAAAAGTGAGTACACCCCTAAGTGAAAATGTCCAAATTGGGCCCAAAGTGTCAATATTTTGTGTGGCCACTATTATTTTCCAGCACTGTCTTAACCCTCTTGGGTATAGAGTTCACCAGAGCTTCACAGGTTTCCACTGGAGTCCTCTTCTACTCCTCCATGATGACATCACAGAGCTGGTGGATGTTAGAGACCTTGCACTCCTCTACCTTCCGTTTGAGGATGCCCCACAGATTCTCAATAGGGTTTACGTCTGGATACATGCTTGGCCAGTCCATCACCTTTACCCTCAGCTTCTTTGGCAAAGCAGTGGTCATCTTGGAGGTGTGTTTGGGGTCCTTATTATATTGGAATACTGCCCTACGGCCCAGTCTTCGAAGGGAGGGGATCATGCTATGCTTCAGTATGTCACAGTACATGTTGGCATTCATGATTCCCTCAATGAACTGTAGCTCCTCAGTACTGGCAGCACTCATGCAGCCCCAGACCATGAGACTCCCACCACCATGTTTAACTATAGGCATGACACACTTGTCTTTGTACTCCTCACCTGGTTGTCGCCACACACGCTTGACACCATCTGAACCAAATAAGTTTATCTTGGTCTCATCAGACCGCAGAACATGGGTATAGTAATCCATGTCCTTAGTCTGCTTGTCTTCAGAAAACTGTTTGCGGGCTTTCTTGTGCATCGTCTTTAGAAGATGCTTCCTTCTGGGACAACAGCCTTGCAGATCAATTTGATACAGTGTGTGGAGTATGGTCTGAGCACTGACAGGCTGACCCCTACCCCTTCAACCTCTGCAGCAATGCTGGCAGCACTCATACGTCTATTTCCCAAAGACAACCTCTGGATATGAAGCTGAGCACGTGCACTCAACTTCTTTGGTTGACCACGGCGATGCCTGTTCTGAGTGGAACCTGTCCTGTTAAACCGCTGTATGGTCTTAGCCACCGTGCTGCAGCTCAGTTTCAGGGTCTTGGTAATATTCTTATAGCCTAGGCCATCTTTATGTAGAGTAACCATTTTTTTTTCCCCGGCTTGACACCATCTGAACCAAATAAGTTTATCTTGGTCTCATCAGACCGCAGAACATGGGTATAGTAATCCATGTCCTTAGTCTGCTTGTCTTCAGAAAACTGTTTGCGGGCTTTCTTGTGCATCGTCTTTAGAAGATGCTTCCTTCTGGGACAACAGCCTTGCAGATCAATTTGATACAGTGTGTGGAGTATGGTCTGAGCACTGACAGGCTGACCCCTACCCCTTCAACCTCTGCAGCAATGCTGGCAGCACTCATACGTCTATTTCCCAAAGACAACCTCTGGATATGAAGCTGAGCACGTGCACTCAACTTCTTTGGTTGACCACGGCGATGCCTGTTCTGAGTGGAACCTGTCCTGTTAAACCGCTGTATGGTCTTAGCCACCGTGCTGCAGCTCAGTTTCAGGGTCTTGGTAATATTCTTATAGCCTAGGCCATCTTTATGTAGAGTAACCATTTTTTTTTTCAGATCCTCAGAGAGTTCTTTGCCATGAGGTGCCATGTTGAACTTCCAGTGACCAGTATGAGAGAGTGAGAGCAATAACACCAAATTTAACACACCTGCTCCCCATTCACACAAGACCTTGTAACACTAATGAGTCACATGACACCGGGGAAGGAAAAGGGCTAATTTGTACATTTTCACTTAGGGGTGTACTCATTTTTGTTGCCAGCGGTTTGGACATTTATGGCTGTGAGTTGAGTTATTTTGAGGGGACAGCAAATTTACACTGTTATACAAGCTGTACACTCACTACATTACATTGTAGCAAAGTGTCATTTCTTCAGTGTTGTCACATGAAAAGATATAATAAAATATTTACAAAAATGTGAGGGGTGTACTCACTGTACTGATACTGTAATATTTCAACGCAGGGCCCGTTCCTGTGCCCAACAAGAGTAACTGTGAGGGCTTACAGTGTTGTGGCACCACCATCACCCAAGGCCCAATTTTTCTGCCCCTGTTTAACAGGTGCATGTAATTACAATTTTTGATTTAATATTTCACAGCAGGGCCTGTTCCTGCGCCCAACAAGAGTATCTGTGAGGGATTACAGTGTTGTGGCACCACCGCCCAAGTCCCAATTTTTCTGCCCCTGTTCAACAGGGGCATGTAATTACAATTTATGAACTAAATAGCAGGGCCCGTTCCTGCGCCCAACAAGAGTAACTGAGGGCTTACAGTGTTGTGGCACCACCACCACCAAAGGCCCAATTTTTCTGCCCCTGTTTAAAAGGGGTATGCAATTAAATTTTTTGATATAGTATTTCACAGCAGGGCCCGTTCCTGCGCCCAACAAGAGTATCTGTGAGGGGTTACAGTGTTGTGGCACTACCGCCACCACCCAAGGCCCAGTTTTTCTGCCCCTGTTTAACAGGGGCATGTAATTACAATTTATGAACTAATATTTCACAGCAGGGCCCGTTCCTGCGCCCAACAAGAGTATCTGTGAGGGCTTACAGTATTGTGGCACCACCACCAAAGACCCAATTTTTCTGCCCCTGTTTAACAGGGGCATGTAATTACAATTTTTGTTTACAAAAGTTTTTATTGGACGATCAATAAAAAAAAAGTGGTACAAAGCAGATTACAATCAATAAAATATTGTACAATATATCACATAAAGAGATGTTATTGGAAAAAAAGGAAACTTGGAGGAGGATAACATTGTCTAGGCAATATGAGCAAGGGGATTACAATTACTATATTACAGTGGTATACAAGTGTTAGAAAAAATCTCGAAGTTTAAGGAGGTCCACCCTAAAATAAAAAATAACATTAACATTCTCAAAAAAATATATAACAAAACATTTGAAAAAAATATATATTTTTACCCCCTGTTGCTAGGCAGTCTTCCTAATATAATTTTGGAGATGTTGACTGGGAGTGCTTCCTATTCCGCGGCGCTTCCTCCTCTTCGGTGAGCTGCCCCGCTGTCTTCTGGGACATGTGTGTGTCTCAGATAACAACAGGGCCATTCACAAAGCACCGCGCGACTCCCGCATGCGCAGTAGGAACCGGCCAGTGAAACCGCAATGCTCCACTGCCTGCTTGCCTTCGTTAAGATGGCGGTGCCAGCATCCGATCTGATGGACATATCGGCCTCGGCAGGCCGACATCGGGGGCTCCCTGGACAGGTAAGTGTCCTTATTAAAAGTCAGCAGCTACAGTGTTTGTATCTGCTGACTTTTAAAAAAATTTAATAAAAATGCGTCTGGAACACCGCTTTAAGTTTGTTATTAGCAGCTTGCCAAATTGGTTTTAGGAACTTACAGCTCCAGAATATGTGTACTCGAGTTCCTTGATCTGAGCAGCCCCTAAAACAATTAGGGGAGGCTGTAGGGTAGAAATTATGGATTTTTTGAGGGGTCAAATACCACCTGGTTAGTAGTTTAATTGGTGTTTCTCTGATTGAGATAGCACAGTTGCTTTTGCAGAGGTTACCTTATCATTTTTTTCCCAAGATGGGGTTGTGAAGGAGCAGTCCAAATCTGTTTTCCAATGTAGCATGGGTCCAGATTTCTCTGGAAGGGAAAGTCTGTTGATATGGCTGTATAATAGGGAAATGATACCTCTATCTCTTGAGGAGTTTAAACAGATGTGTTCAAAAATTGTATAAGGGGGTTGTAATGATAGTGCATAGTGATCTGCAAAGAAATTTCTAATCTTAGTATAATTAGGAAGTTCCGAATTTGGGAGTCCGTATCAAGATTGGAGGTGGTCAAAGTGGGAAACTTCAGGTCATTGACAAGGGTTTTAAGAGAGGTTAGTTTATTGTTAATCCACAGTAGGGATGAGCCGAACACCCCCGGGTTCGGTTCGCACCAGAACCTTCGAACGGACCGAAAGTTTGCGCGAATTTTCGAACCCTATACGTTATAATGGACGCGAACGTTCAAAATCAAAAGTGCTAATTACAACGGCCAATATGCATGTTAATGTCATAAAACAGGTTTGGGGACCCGGGTCCTGCCCCAGGGGACATATATCAATGCAAAAAGAACTTTTAAAAACTAACGTTTTTTCGGGAGCAGTCATTTTAATGATGCATAAAGTGAAAAAAAAAAGTGAAATTTTCCTTTAACCGCTTTGCCACCGCCGGCCGTCAAATGACGGCCAGGCGGCGCAGCTCTCGTTCCGGGAGGGCGTCATATGACGTCCTCCCCTTCTGTGCACTGCAGGGAGCGCGCGCGCGCCGCCGGGAGCGCGCGCGCGCTCTCGCCGTGTAACTGGGCACCCGATGCGCGTGCCCAGCGGCCGCGATGTCCGCTGGGCACCCGCGATTGCCCGGTAACACAGCAGGACCGTTGATCTGTGTGTGTAAACACACAGATCAACGGTCCTGTCAGAGGAGAGGAGCCGATGGTGTGTTCTCTGTACAGAGAAACACCGATCGGTCTCCTCCCCTTGTGAGTCCCCTTCCCCCACAGTAAGAAACACTCTTAGGGAACATAATTAACCCCTCCCCGCCCCTAGTGGTTAACCCCTTCACTGCCAGTGTCATTTATACATGAATCAATGCATTTAAATAGCATTGATTGCTGTATAAATGACAATAGTGCCAAAAATGTGTCAAAAATGTCCGATGTGTCCGCCATAATGTCGCAGTCACAATAAAAATCGCTGATCGCCGCCATTACTAGTAAAAAAAAAAATATTAATAAAAATGCTATAAAACTATCCCCTATTTTGTAAACGCTATAACTTTTGCGCAAACTAATCAATGATCGCTAATTGCAATTTTTTTTTACCAAAAATATGTAGAAGAATACGTATCAGCCGAAACTGAGGGAAAAAAATGTTTTTTTATATATTTTTTGGGGATATTTAGTATAGCAAAAAGCAAAAAATATTGTTTTTTTTTTTAATTTGTCGCTCTTCTTTTGTTTATTGCGCAAAAAAGAAAAACCGCAGAGGTGATCAAATACCACCAAAAGAAAGCTCTATTTGTGGGGAAAAAAATGATAACAATTTAATTTGGGTACAGTGTTGTATGACTGCGCAATTGTCATTCAAAGTGCGTCAGCGCTGAAAGCTGAAAAATGGCTTGGTCAGGAAGGGGGTGAAAATGCACTGTAGTGAGGTGGTTAAATATGGTACCTGGGGGGTGTCAAAAGTATGCCTGTGAAGTGGCATGTGTTTCCCGTGTTTAGAACTGTCCTTGCACAAAATGACATTTGTAAAGGAAAAAAAGAAGCCATTTAAAAACACTTGCGGCTTTAGGTTTGTTCTTAAGTAGAATCTGAACAGGTACATTATGAAGTGTAGCTCCATCCCAAAAAAATCTATTTTTAAGCTTTTTGGAGAACATAGGGAGGGGTTATCACCCCTGTAACATTTGCTGTCTTTGCACATCTGTTCAGAACATGTCACCTCACTTTCCGTCCCAATGACAAATGTTTTTGGAAAAGTGGGGTTTTAATTGAAACAAGGATTGGTGATAAAGTATCAGTAGAGAGGAGATACCTTTTTCCCAAATTAAATCTAACAGGATAGAATTTCCCTTCCTAGGGGTAGATTTCCTCTCACTTCCTGTTTTCCATTTGCAAGTAGGAGTCGTTTGTAAGTTGGATGTTTGAAAGTAGGGGCCTGGCGTATATATTCTGCAGAAATTTGCCCTATTAGATGTTGGTGTAGCCACAAGACTGGTGGGCACAGGAATGGGCCCTGCTGTGAGTTAATAGATCAAAGATTTGTAATTGCATGCACCTGTTGAACAGGGCAGAAAAATTGGGGGTGGTGGTGGTGGTGGACGGTGTTGCCACAAGACTGTAAGCTCTCACAGTTACTCTTGGTGGGCGCAGGAATGGGCCCTGCTGTGAGTTATTAGATCAAGATTTGTAATTGCAAGCACCTGATGAACAGGGCAGAAAAATTGGGCCTTTGGCGGTGGTGGTGGACGGTGTTGCCACAAGACTGTAAGCTCTCACAGTTACTCTTGGTGGGCGCAGGAATGGGCCCTGCTGTGAGTTATTAGATCAAGATTTGTAATTGCAAGCACCTGATTAACAGGGCAGAAAAATTGGGCCTTTGGCGGTGGTGGTGGACGGTGTTGCCACAAGACTGTAAGCTCTCACAGTTACTCTTGGTGGGCGCAGGAATGGGCCCTGCTGTGAGTTATTAGATCAAGATTTGTAATTGCAAGCACCTGATGAACAGGGCAGAAAAATTGGGCCTTTGGCGGTGGTGGTGGACGGTGTTGCCACAAGACTGTAGGCCCTCATAGTTACTCTTGGTGGGCGCAGGAATGGGCCCTGCTGTGAACTATTAGATCAAGATTTGTAATTACCCGCCCCTGTTAAACAGGGGCTGAAAAATTGTGCCTTAGGCACTGGTGCTGGTGCCACAACACTGCAACCCCTCACAGATACTGTACTTGGAGCACAGCAGTCACACGTGTTGCGAAGCATTTTTTTAAAAAATTGTAAGTACCCGCCCCTGTTAAACAGGGGCTGAAAAATTGTGCCTTAGGCACTGGTGCTGGTGCCACAACACTGCAACCCCTCACAGATACTGTACTTGGAGCACAGCAGTCACACGTGTTGCGAAGCTTTTTTTTATAAAAATTGTATGTACACGCCCCTGTTAAACAGGGGCTGAAAAATTGTGCCTTAGGCACTGGTGCTGGTGCCACAACACTGCAACCCCTCACAGATACTGTACTTGGAGCACAGCAGTCACACGTGTTGCGAAGCTTTTTTTTATAAAAATTGTATGTACACGCCCCTGTTAAACAGGGGCTGAAAAATTGTGCCTTAGGCACTGGTGCTGGTGCCACAACACTGCAACCCCTCACAGATACTGTACTTGGAGCACAGCAGTCACACGTGTTGCGAAGCATTTTTTTATAAAAATTGTATGTACACGCCCCTGTTAAACAGGGGCTGAAAAATTGTGCCTTAGGCACTGGTGTGGTGGCATGGATCATTGAGGAGGAGGAAGAGGATAGTCAGTGAACATAAGAGGACAGTCACTCAGCATCAGCATAGGCAGTCTTGAAGGGATGTGACATTATAAATTATTCGGTTATATCCGCTTCAGGTGCCTGGTAGCTGGTGGTGATCCAAGACTGATTCATTTTAATGAAGGTCAGTCGATCAACCGAGGCGGTGGACAGGCGCACCCTATGATCGGTGACAAATCCTCCAGCAGCACTGAATGTGCGTTCGGAAAGAACGCTGGAGGCAGGACAGGCCAGTAGCTCAATTGCATACTGTGCAAGCTCTGGCCAGTGATCCATCCTCAGGACCCAGTAAGCCAGAGGATTTTCGGTGGGAAAGGTGTCCAAGTCTGACCTTGCCCCAAGGTATTCCTGCACCATGTATATCAGACGCTGGCGATGGTTGCTGGAACCGATCATACCTTGGGGCTGCGGACTAAAAAATTGTCTGAACGCATCGGTCAGACGTCCACCTTCCCCACCGCTCCTTCTGCTACTGACCGAAGCCTCAGCAACTCGTCGCCCAGGACCAGGAGTTTGTAACCTCCCAGTTTCTGGGAACGCGTTGCACAGACCTTTATGCAAGGCCTCCCTGAGATGTCTCATCCTCTGCTCCCTCTGCGATGGCAAGATAAGGTCCGCAACCTTAGCCTTGTACCGCGGATCAAGGAGAGTGGCCAGCCAGTAATGGTCCCTCTCCTTGATCCGAAGAACACGAGGATCCTTCCGCAGGCTTTGCAGGATCAGGGAGGCCATGCAGCGTAGGTTAGCTGAGGCATTCGGTCCGGAGTCTTCTGGGTCACTGAGGATGACATGATCGCCAGCCACCTCCTCCCAGCCACGTACAAGTCCACTGGTTTGTTGGGACTGTACATCATCCCTAAAAGACTGCTGCTGCTGATGCTGAGTGCCAGGCTCCACCTCCATGCTCACACAATCCTCCTCCTCCTCCTCCTCCTCATCCTCTTCCTGTGTGATGGGTGGGACAGAAGGAACACTGTCCGGATAAAGGGGGCCTTGAGAGGCAAGGAAGTCCTCCTCTTCCTGCCTCTGTTCTGCCTCAAGTGCCCTGTCCATTATCCCACGCAGCGTATGCTCCAACAGGTGGACAAGAGGGACAGTGTCACTGATGCATGCACTGTCACTGCTCACCATCCTCGTGGCCTCCTCAAATGGTGAGAGGACA
Source organism: Lithobates sylvaticus (assembly GCA_028564925.1). NCBI lineage: Eukaryota > Metazoa > Chordata > Amphibia > Anura > Ranidae > Lithobates > Lithobates sylvaticus. The sequence goes on from CM053026.1 coordinate 381,612,015, forward strand.
GGGCATGCATCCCTGATCATGCTCCACTGACGTGGGGAAAAAAAAACAAGCTCCCCTGACCCTGTCCTGGTGCCGTAGTTGCAAAGGTACTCATTGATGGCCCTCTGCTGCGTGTGCAGTCGCTGCAGCATGGCCAACGTTGAGTTCTACCTGGTGGGCATGTCACATATTAGGCGGTTCTTGGGCAGGTTCAGCTACTTTTGCAGCTCAGTCAGCCGAGCACTGGCATTATAAGATCGGCGGAAATGCACACAGACTTTCCTGGCCTGCCTCAGGACATCCTGTAAGCCTGGGAACCTGCCCAAGAACCGCTGCACCACCAGGTTGAGGACGTGAGCCATGCAGGGCACATGGGTGAGCTGCCCCTGTCGCAGGGCGGAGAGGAGGTTGGTGCCATTGTCAGAAACGACCATTCCTGGCTTAAGCTGACGTGGCGTCAACCACCTCTCGGCCTGCCCCTGCAGAGCTGCCAGAACCTCTGGCCCAGTGTGGCTCCTGTCCCCCAAACACACCAGCGCAAGCACGGCATGGCATCTTTTTGCCTGCGTACTTGCGTAGCCCCTTGTACGCCTACGGAGCACCGCTGGTTCCAAGGACAGAGCACTGGAGGAAGAAGAAGAGGAGGGGGTGGAGGAGAGAGGTGTGTCACAACCAGTAGCAGTAGTAGCGTTTTGGAGGTGTGGTGGCGGAACAACCTCCAACACTACTGCACCTTGTCCTGCATCCCTCCCAGCTGCCAATAGAGTGACCCAATGGGCCGTGAAAGAAAGGTACCGTCCCTGTCCATGCCTGCTGGACCATGAGTCAGCGGTAATATGCACCTTACCGCTGACCGCCCTGTCCAGCGAGGCGAGAGACGGAATCGCCTTCCGTGAGAAAAAGTGGCGTTTGGGAACCTGCCACTGAGGAACCGCACATTGAACAAACTCACGGAAGGGGGCCGAGTCTACCAACTGAAAAGGCAGCAGTTGAAGTGCTAGCAATTTAGCCAAGCTAGCATTCAACCGCTGGGCATGTGGATGGCTGGGAGTGTACTTCTTTCTACGGTCCAGCAGCTGGGGCAGGGAAATTTGCCTGCTGCAATCGGACGTCGGTGTACTGCAAGTACTTGGTTGTGACACACCTAATTCTACACCTTCAGTCCTCTCAGAGCAGCTTTCAGAGAGCACTGAAGGTGTAGTGGGGATGGAGATCCCAGCTGATGAGGAGCAAGGAGAGGTCCGCTTAGTTCTTTGGTGTGGGTCTTTTATGTGTGCCTGCCAACGAGCTGCATGGCAGGTCGACATATGTCTGGTCATGCTTGTGGTGCCCAAGCGGCTGATGTTTTGGCCACGCGAGATACGCTTGAGACAAATATTGCAAATAGCAGTGGTGCGATCTGATGCACTCGTCTCAAAAAAGGCCCACACCAAAGAACTTTTCTGATAACGTGCAGAGGCAGCGCCCTGCACAGGCGGAGCTCTGCGGTGTTGTACAGTTGCTGTGCTGGCCTCTACCTGGCCTCCAGGGGGCATCCTGCCTCGTTGGACATGTGACGCCGCATCCTCCTCCTCCTCGTCCTCTTCCTCATCCTCTCTCCCTTCAGGCACCCACGTGGAGTCAGTGACCTCATCATCCCCTCCCTCTTCACCACTAGAGCAAACCTGGCAGTAAGCTGCAGCTGGTGGAACAGTACTGCCAGATTCCTCAAGCTGGGTATCATCATCCGAGCCTTCGAATCGTTGGGCATCCTCCTGGAGCATGTACCCAACACTGTGCTCAAAGA
>CM053026.1:381614256-381642024 GCA_028564925.1 Lithobates sylvaticus
GGTTTTCAAATTTTCTGCGGACAAATTGGAAGGCCGGGTACCGGCCTGAAGTTATGGGAGGAGCCCGGAGGGTATTTAAGCAGCCCAAAGGCCGCCGGTCTTTGTCGGTTTCCTGTGCGTGATATCTGATACGTCAGACATCTAGGACCGACTCGTTCGTGACAAGCGCTCTTGGTGCCGGCTCGTGAGCTCCGTTTTTTCGTCTATCCGTCTTCTCTTGTTGCAGTCCCGTGTTCCGTGTTCGTAAGTTGTGTCGCCCCTTCGTGTCGCACTCGTGTCGTCGAGTCGCAGTTTCGTACAAAGAGTCTGGTTCGGCTGTCGCAGGTAGGGCTTCGGCTCCCATGTTTTACGTTCTCATGCACTGCTTATCATGTCACTAAACTGTGATCTGCGTAGCTCACGAGCCACGCGCTGCTTGTCTCGAAAACCTAAACACTTACTCGCACGTTATGTTGTACCCGATCGGGAGCCATCTAACGGCACGCACGTTCAGGGCCGCCCGCCACATACACTCCGACCGATGTCGCATCCGGCACTTAGGGTTCCCTTACACGAGCGGGCTACACAGTCTCCGAATCGTTCAACATAACTCACGCACGGGTGCCGTTCGCACTCACACGTATCGTTCATGTTCTGCCATTATCCGAATTAGTGGCGCTAGCGAGCGTGCCGAATCGCTATCATATTCCGAAGCACTGTTGGCATTCTAGTTGTACGAATCACTTCGACCGTGTCGAAACATTTCACGAATTAGCATGACAATCATTTCATCATTTCAAACGTGGCTAACGTACCAGGCCATTCGGTCATGCTAAATCATTTCGCATCAGTTAAACAGGGCGTTCATGCCATCGCTTCGATCCTGGTCCGGTCGCATCCACGCATGCTCCGATCGGGGCGATCCAGATGCACTACTACCCGGCCTCATTTCGATACATGCGCCAAGGGCGGAATCACTTTACTGGCTGCGGGCATTCCTGATTCTTGCCCCTGTCATGGCATATCATTTCTGTCACTTTACCACGCCCGGCATGAATGCAGTCACTTCCCCGCACTAATTCGTGTCGGCGTGCCCTAGGCACGGCCTCATTTCTATACATGCGCCAAGGGCAGAATCGCATCACTGGTTGCGTACATTCCAGATTCTTGCCCCTGTCATGGTATCTCATTTCTGTCACCTTACCACGCCCGGTGTGAATGTAGTCACTTCTTCGCACTAAATTCATGTCGGCGTGCCCTAGGCACGGCCTCATTTCTATACATGCGCCAAGGGCAGAATCGCATCACTGGTTGCGTACATTCCAGATTCTTGCCCCTGTCATGGTATCTCATTTCTGTCACCTTACCACGCCCGGTGTGAATGTAGTCACTTCTTCGCACTAAATTCATGTCGGCGTGCCCTAGGCATGGCCTCATTTCAATACATGCGCCAAGGGCGGAATCGCATCACTGGTTGCGTACATTCCTGATTCTTGCCCCTGTCATGGTATTTCATTTCGGTCACCTTACCACGCCCGGCGTGAATATAGTCACCTCTTCGCACTAAATTCGTGTCGGCGTGCCCTAGGCACGGCCTCATTTCAATACATGCGCCAAGGGCGGAATCGCATCACTGGTTTACGTACATTCCAGATTCTTGCCCCTGTCATGGTATCTCATTTCTGTCACCCTACCACGCCCGGCATGAATGGAGTCACTTTCTCGCACTGAATTCATGTCGGCGTGCCCCAGGCACGGCCTCATTTCAATACATGCGCCAAGGGCAGAATCGCATCACTGGTTTACGTACATTCCTGATTCTTGCCCCTGTCATGGTATCTCATTTCTGTCACCCTACCACGCCCGGCACGAATGGAGTCACTTCTTCGCACTAAATTCGTGTCGGCGTGCCCTAGGCTCGGCCTCATTTCAATACATGCGCCAGGGGCGGAGTCGCAAAGAAAAAAAAAGAAAAAAAAAAAAAAAAACTTTGATTCTTGCCCTTGTCATGTTATATCATTTCTGTGTCACCTTACCACGCCCGGTGTTAATTGGTCACCCGCTTGTACGAATTCGCGCCGGCGTGCCCTAGGCCGGCCGCATTTCAAAAAAAAAAAAAAAAAAAAAAAAAAAAAAAAAAAAAAAGGAAAAAAAAAAAAAAAAAAAAAAAAAAGGGGGGGAGCTTGAAGTCGGACTCGGTGGCAGCTGGATGTCACAGTTCGGCCTCAGCATACCTAGGCAGTCGGCCTAGTTTCATGGTGGCCTCATTTTGTACGTGCTCCGGAGTCCGGCCCACAGTCACCCCCATACGGTACGAACGGGCCGGGCCCTGTCACGGGAAGTTCATTCAGTAAAGCAACGTGTCAAGTCAGTCGTTCGTGTTGTCATCTGTCAGTTGATCCCACAGCGATCTCGGCAGTCGACTCAAGTCACTATCGCCTGTTGTTATCATCTGCGTTGGGTTCCGTCGCTCTGGACGGCAGCAGTGTTAGGCTCTTAAATAGGTATTTTTTCTCACACTCTCTCAGGTCAGTCGGATTCAGTAGGTCCACCTGCGCCAACTTGATCAGGGTTCCAGCAGGTAAAAAAAAAAAAAAAAAAAAAAAAAAAAAAAAAACACAAGGGCACGGGGGGCTCCTGCTTTCTTGTGGCAGGTACGTATATCATAGGTGACACGTCCAAACTCATTTCTTGTCACCTTTTAGGCCCAGCCTGCAGACACGTGACCAGTCTACCAAGTTACAGGTCTTGGCAGCCGCCATGTCGTCAGTTGGCAGCGATGACCTCACCACCCCACTATCTCCGGCGTCAGCCTCCGAGGCTGGCAGTGTCCAGTCTCTTAGGGCATGGACAATTCCTAGGCTGTCCGCCGAGCTGAGACGCAGAGGGATACCCTTCTCGTCCACGGCCAGGAAGGCGGAGCTGTTCAGGCTTCTCTTCCCACCACCGGCCGCAGCAAGCCCCAGCAGCCAGCAGGCGTCTCTGGAATCGATTTCAGCCGCCGTTGCCCAGCTACACACCCTCGTGTCCTCCCTGTCTTCCTCAATCGTGGAGGTCCAGGACAGGGTGTCTCGGCTAGAGGCCAGCCCGGCTGCCACGGTTCCGGACCACGCGGTGGTCCCAGCCATCAGTGCACCGGCCGCAGGTAGTGAGCTTGCCACGCCTACCGTTCACCCTTCCCACCTGGTGCCACCCAGCGTAAGGAAGGACATTCTAGAGGGCAAAGACGTCAATCTGGCCTCACTCTTGATCTCGGTCCATGACTTGGCCGAGAACAAGGCCTACACCTGGGGAGATGTCTCGGTGGTGTTGAAAGCGAAGGATCCGAGGCTCAACAGGAAGCTCACGGTGCCCGAATTCACGCTCGCTTTCGGCATGTTTAGAGACGTGCTGTGCTCAGCCTCCCCAGGCAGACGGGAAGAGCTGGACCTCTACCTCCATTTGGTCGTAGACCTGGGCCACAAATACGGTGGCTCAGCGTTCTACGACTACCATCGGTCCTTCTCGGCCAAAGCCGCAGCCAGATTCACACAGTTCCATTTACCAACGGACTGGAGCGTAGTGGACACGGAATTGTTCTGCCGCCACTTTGCAGGCCTTCGCTCCCCGCTATGTGCTGTCTGTCAGTCAGCGTCTCACACCACGGTCTGGTGTGCCAACGTAGCCTCTGTCCATCCGATAGCTAGCACGGCCTCTGCCAGCACGAGCCAGGCTCAGCAGGCCCCGGTGCAAGGGCGAAAGATGGACAAATTGGGACGTCCGGTGCGGATGGTTGGGGGAGCCGCCATTTGCAACAATTTTAATTACGGCTCCTGCAATTTCAGCCAGTGCCGGCTCTTGCACATTTGCACCCTGTGCCAGAGGGCGCACCCCAGGATCCTGTGTGAGGTCAAACAGAAGAGACCATGACTAAGCCGGGTCAATGTCCTTTGGCTCGGCGTCTACCTGACCTCACACCCCACTCCGTCACTCGCCAGCTACCTCATCCGAGGCTTCACTGAGGGGTTCCATACCGGGCTCATCACCCTGCCCCACTCCACCCACGAATGTCCGAATTTACGCTCAGCAGCAACAGACGAGCCAGCGATTGATGTCCTTTTGCAGACGGAGTTGGATCGGGACTTCATGATAGGCCCGTTCTGTCAATCCCCCTTCAGCATCTGGAGGGTTAGCCCTATCGGGCTTGTGCAGGGAAAGTTTTCAAATAAAAAACGTCTGGTGTATGATCTGTCAGCGCCTCATTCTTCCGTCGTTCCCAGTCTCAACTCGCTCATCCCCTCCGAGGAGTTCTCGCTGAAGTACGCTTCGGTAGACATGGCTATCCAGGCCATTCTCAGGGCAGGGGTGGGTGCGTGGCTCTCGAAGGCGGACATATCCGACGCCTTCAAGCTGCTGCCCATCCATCCTTCCTTGTGGTGCTGGCACGGCATCAAGTGGAGGGAGCGATATTATTTCGCGACCAAATTGACCTTCGGGTCTAAAAGTAGTCCTTGGCTATTTGACAAGTTCGCCGAGACCCTGGCGTGGATCCTTCTCCATGAGGCACAGTGCCACGAGGTCATCCATTATTTGGATGACTTCCTTTTGATAGAGCCGCCCGGGGCTCCCCCAGGGGACCTTGGAAAGTTGAGGACGGTTTTCGACAATCTGAACGTCCCCATAGCGGAGCACAAGGTTGACGGCCCGGCACACAAGATCACGTTCCTGGGCGTCGACCTTGACACGTTGGCCATGCAGGCCAGCCTTCCGGCAGATAAGTTGGACCGTATCAGGACGGTTCTGCAAGAGTTCACCCGGGGGGGGGGATGTACTCAGAAGCAACTTCAGTCTCTCCTCGGGATGCTGAACTTTGCCGTGAGGATCATCCCCCAGGGCCGCTCCTTTGTGTCCCGGTTGCTGGTCTTCCTGTCCTACACGCAGGACCCAGACCAGGTCATTAGGCTGGATTCTGCAGCCAGGGCAGATCTGGCCATGTGGGAGCACTTTCTTAGTGATTGGAACGGTGTGTCCCTGTTTATCCCAGTCGTGTCCACGCAGTCACCACAGGTGGTGACCGACGCGGCGGCATCCACAGGATGCGCCGCCATTTTTGGCCATTTGTGGTTCGCCGCCCCGTGGCCTCCTCAAGCACTAGCCACACCGGGCTTTACTACCACGTCAGCCCTCTTTGAGCTCTTCCCTATTGTAGCAGCCGCCCACCTATGGGGTCACCATTGGTCTGGACAGACGGTGGCTTTCTCGACAGACAATCAAGCCACAGCCGAGATCATCAGCAAGGGCAGGTCTAAGTCCAGGCCCGTCATGTCCTTCCTCCGCAGACTGGTCCAGCTATCCCTACAGCATCAGTTCAATGTGTACTGCTCCTTCATTCCAGGGAAGTTCAACGCAGCAGCGGACGCACTCTCCCGTTTTAACTTTATTTCTTTCTTTGAACAGGTGCCAGGAGCCTGCCGTCATTCAGCCACTATCCCGGATTGGTCACAACTGACCTTGGACTAGCCCCACATCTACACTCAGCTACCGATATCATCAACGCCTCACTCGCCCGCAACACCCGTCGGGCCTACCAGACGGCCTGGAGGGCGTTTAACAAGTTCCTGCCCCAGCGGCCTCGCGAGTCTTCCAGCCTCAAGCAGGTCTTGGCGTTCATCGCCTACTGCCATTCACACCTAGCACTGTCACACAGCACGATACGCCAGTACGTGGCCGGGGTGCAGCACTATTTGTCACTTCAAGACCCCGCAAGGCCTTCGGTGTTCTCCTGCCACGCCGTGAGGGCTCTACTACGTGGAGTTCAGAAACACCAGCCGCCAGTCAGCTCAAAGCGGCTGCCTATCACGGGGGAGATCTTCAAGGGGATGTCTGACATCCTGGATAGGTCCCCTTTCGGTCTCCTCCTCAGTACCGTCCTGCAGGCTGCGATACACATGGCGTTTTACGGGTTTCTGCGGCCCAGCGAGTTCACTCGCAGCCACCCAGCCGGTCCAGTCTTGCGTAGAAATAATCTCTATCGCCACCAGGATCACTACGTCCTTCACTTGACGACCTCCAAAACCCAACAGCGAGGTTCCGGAGTAGATATTCACCTATACAGGACTCACAACAACTGGTGCCCAGTTGCCGTGTTGGACCGCCTGACGGCACTGCTGTCCGACTGCCCCGGGGCCAGTCCACTGCTACCTTTTCCGGTGAAAGCCCTTAACTCTTCGCAGTTCGTGGAACATGTCCGGGTCCTTCTCGGCCATCTTCAGTTGGACCCCAGCCAGTACTCCGGGCATTCGTTCCGGATCGGGGCGGCCACGACGGCCTCAAGACAGGGGGTTCCGGACCACGTAATCAAGAAACTGGGTCGGTGGAAGTCGGCCTGCTTCTCTCGCTACATTCCTAACCCACAGTTAGAAATGGCTCAGGCCTTTGCTCGACTCACTCAGTGACATTACCTCTAATAAATAATTATCCCCTACCTGAAGGTTTTTGCCCCCTTATTTTGGCGTACCATACGGTAGACCAAGGCACACTTTCAGGTCTATTTCATGTTGGTGAGTTTTGTGTTGTCCCTATGTGTCATCGTTACTCATGTCGTCCGTAGGGCTCTAGACCATAAATTGGAAGGCCGGGTACCGGCCTGAAGTTATGGGAGGAGCCCGGAGGGTATTTAAGCAGCCCAAAGGCCGCCGGTCTTTGTCGGTTTCCTGTGCGTGATACCCGCCCACCCTCCCCTTTTAAAAACCTCTTCTAAGTATTCTTACCCCAGACTGAATACTCATTCCACATTCCATAACTACTTCTTATCATTCTTTATCTAGGGTATGCCCCCTTATTTTGGCGTACCATACGGTAGACCAAGGCACACTTTCAGGTCTATTTCATGTTGGTGAGTTTTGTGTTGTCCCTATGTGTCATCGTTACTCATGTCGTCCGTAGGGCTCTAGACCATAAATACAATAAGTCACCTTTGACACTATTCTATTTTTGTAGCCATTGTTGCACAATTTAATTGTTATATCAATATATATGTTTCTATTTGTTTCTGTTTTAATAAATCCTTTTGTTGAAACATATTGCAGTGTTGATTGAAAAACTGGGTCCACTTTTACAGTTCAAGGTGTTGGAGCCTGATGGGATCATTGCACAGTGTCTGATTCCACTGCTATCTGGAATTTGGTTTGTTTGTACAGCCCAGTCTGGAGCATGGTGGGATTATCATCCAATGCATGAAACTACTGTTCTCTGGTAAGAAGTGAATCTATGTGGTGATGGGATATTAAAGTCTTTGTGTTTTGAAGAGCACTGAAGCTTTCTTATAGTTGGTTTATTTAATTTACTTGAAGAGCACTGAAGTTTTCACATACTTGGTTCACTCAGTTCCCTTTTGTATAAGGGTTTGCCAATTAGACATTTTTTTCTGCACATTTTTTCATGCACTTTTTATGAACTGAATTGTATATTTTTCACTTTATGAGTCATTTTATTAATTTATTTATTTATTTTTTATACACTTGTTTTTGTAGGAGTAGACTTTATGCCCTTAAATTTTTGTCATGTGTATTTTTGCACTGTGAATATTCTTATAGATTAGCGCACCTGTTTCTTTTAATTATCTATGTTTATGGTAGGGGTTCGGACCTTTTTAGGTTGCAGTTTTTCTTTATCTACATATTTTCATTTATTTATTCATGTGTTTGATTTCTCTATTTCAATAGTAGCATTTCCCTTCACCAGAAGGGTAGGGTAAATGCAGGATTTTAACCCTTTTTTGGTTTGGAAGGTTTTAAAGTGTCAGGGAGACTAGGCGTTAAACTGTCGGTATGGCAAGGTGTTAAGGTGTCAGGGAGGTGTAGAAGTAGGATGAATGTGCAAGAGTGTAGTAGATACTGGTGTTGTGTGTCTTCAGTTAGTATCAGTTTGCTGTCTTTATGCATGCCACACATGTAACAGTCCTGAAGCCTGTACTCTGTATGTAATGCACTCCTGAACTCTGCACTCAGTACATAGCACACTCCTGGAATCTGCACTCTGTACATAGCATGCTCCTGGATTCTACACTCAGTACCTAGCATACTCCTGGATTCTACACTCAGTACCTAGTGCACTCCTGAATGCTGCACTTTGTACATAACACACTCCTGGACTCTACACTCTGTACCTAGCGCACTTCTGAACTCTGCACTCGGTACATAGTGCATTAGTGAACTCTGCACTCGGTACATAGTGCATTAGTGAACTCTGCACTCGGTACATAGTGCATTAGTGAACTCTGCACTCGGCACATAGTGCATTAGTGAACTCTGCACTCGGTACATAGTGCATTAGTGAACTCTGCACTCGGTACGTAATGCACTTGTGAACTCTGCACTCAGTACATAACACACTCCAAAAAGCTGCACTCTGTTCATATTGCATTCCTAAACACACTGGTGAATTCTACACTCTGCATAGCTCACTCATAAACTCTGCCACTCTGTATGTAGTGCAATCCTAAACTCTGCACTCTGTATGTAGTGCAATCCTAAACTCTGCACTCTGTACAAGTGCACTCTGCAAAATGTAGTATATTATATCTAATATATATATATATATGTATACATATATATATATATATATATATATTATATATATATACATATTTATATATATATGTAGTGTTTTTTATGTAGTTCGTATAGACATTCTATTTAGGCATTCTAAGACAAATTCATTATGCAAGAATATAGATTGGGGATTCAAGTCTATTCTACACCTCAAAAGGGTGTCCAGGTGTCATCTCTTAATCTAATCAGTAGTCGCACACATCAAAGACAATGTTATCTGTTACCCTTTGATGTGTAAATCTTATGCAAGTTGTGTGTGTGAGGAATAGCCTTTTCACCTGGTATTTACTGATGGTAATTAGAATTGAGGGGGGTATTCATGGTAAACATTTAGTTGACCCCCCCCCCCCCCAGTGTCAGATCAGTATATGAGAAGACAGGCAGGTTGTCAGCTAGTCTAGAGAGAAAGACGGGTCTAGGGGAAGATATTCTTTGTCATGTACTCTGGTGGATTTTGTCGTCTGTAAGAATGTTCTGTTTTGGAAGTCAATAAAATCTCTCTCTGGGAGAATCGGGTTTTGCTGCGGACAATACTTTTAATAACTATATACCATCTACGAGGAAGGAACGATTATAGATTAGATCACTACATTGGTGCCGTTCAAGCGACCAGAAGAGCATTTTCAGGACTTTGTAGCAGAAGTCGTAACAGAAGTCGGTGATAACAATCCGTGAGTTGGACAGAAGTCTGATGGAGACCCAAGACCTGTGCTGTGACTCTAACGTCTGGTTGTGACATAAGAGAGTCTGATCTACAAAATCAAACAAGTTTGGAACCCCAGAATTATTCTCTGGAGACTGGAAACGAAGAAAAAGGACTGCATCGTGTACCAGAAGACCTGAGCTGGAAGCTGAAGGAGTAATTAATGCGGTGAGTAAAATATTTCTCTCTTTTTAAATTATTAATAATATAGTAAAAATGCTTACTCAGTGTGAAGCTAGTGTCAGTTCTGATAAAGTTAACAGATGGGTGTTAAAATGTATTAAGCGTCATGGCGGTCCTTATGAAGTGCCAGAAAAATATAAGCAGACATGGACTATGATGAATGAATTTTTAGAAAAAACTGTTTTTGAGAGCAAAATTTCAGAAAGTAAAAGAAAAGGTTGTATTGTACAGGGCTTGTTATCTTGCTGTTTAACAATGGAAAGTTCGTTGAAGGATAAGGTTGAGGAAATTACCCAGTTACAGAGTGCAGTTGATAATAGCAACAAGGTTTGTCAGAGGTTACAAAACCAATCAGAATCTGAGACTGTAAATTTAAAATTGCATGCAGTCACCATTGGGGAAGCTCTGCTTGAGAAGTCTAAACGTTGTAATGAATTATCAGAGGAAAATGAGAGATTGAAATTAAGAATTATGGAATTAGAGAAGAGATCTCAGGAATGCAGATATGCATCGAATCGTGGATTCAGCAATCTGCAGCAAAATGCAAATACAAACATTCTATCAAATGAAACAGAACCTCATATTAAATCTGATAATTCATTGCCAGCCGCACCCACTGTGACCACCACAGTTTATAACAATAATAATAATGCAGGTGAAGTTCAGCTTGTAATGAAGCCTTTGAAACCAAAAGAATTAGATGCAATTCTTAAAGAAATAGGAATGATTCCCTGCCATGATTTAAACAGATTTTTAAAATGGTTTTGTGACTTGCAGAATGTCAGAGATATGTACAATCTCAACCCATCTGATTTAGACAGAGTTATGCAACATTCTATAGGAAATAGTCTTTGGGTGAGAATTAAGCAGATCTGTACTCAGCCAATGAGGACAAGGGACATATTGATGGAATTGTTATGTGTTTTGTATGGTGTACGTTCTGATGTTACTGTTCATGGGAAGATCAAACAAATGAAAAGCGAATCTCCCTACGAACTGTCAGGAAGGGTAAAATCTATTATGGAAATATTGGTCAGTAATAATCTTGCATTTGAGCATGGTGGCTTGTTACATATGAGTATATTTCTACATGCTTTAAATGAAGAGATCAGACAAAATATTTTACTAGTTACCCCAAATCCTCATGATTTAAAAGACGTATTGTTGAAAGCAGACAATTTATGGAGAAAGTCAAATGAGCAAGCTGTCAAGATTGATTTAGCCACATTGTTTAGGACAAATACTGAACATAAAGATCAAAAGATAATGTCTTATGATAACAATCAAAGAGGAGACACCAGGTCAAATATAGGTGATATTAATATGAAAAGCAGAGCTGACCAAAATCATAATAAAAAGGTATCTAAGGCTTGGATACCATTTTCTCAGTTAAAACAGAAATATGACCACTTGAAGATTGAGTACGATAAAATGAAAATGGAACATAACACATTGCTGGGACAGCTAAACAGATTACATTATCCAGATCTGTTTTTGAATACAAGTGACATTTCTCTAGCAGTGGGGGTGGTTTAGTTTCAACCTGTGGATATGTAAATAGTCCTTTGTTTTGACTTCAAACAGTGTTTAAGGACCTTGCTAATTAGTTTTGTTGGAGAGTTTTTTGTCTTTCAGATATTGAAGATACTGCATCCGCATAGCATGTGAACTGCAAGCTGAAATTTCTGGCTAGTGGGGGAGAAACACTGAATAAACAATATCATGGACTCTCTCAATATTCATCAAGCAATTGACCTTTTTTTTTTTTTTACTTTTTGACTTGGACAATGGACTTTTCCCTATATTTTTTTTTTTTTTTTTATTTTTCACCCTTTCCCATTTTTATTCATCAAGCCCTATTTTTTATTTTTATTTTTCACCCTTTTCCATTTTTTTTATTTTTATTTTTTTATTTTTTTATTTTATTATGTTTTATTTCTTGAACTTTATCTTAAACCCAGAGCGAAACATTTAAACCGAAAATAATTTTTCATGTTACATTACATGTTGCATATTACATATTGCATATTGATCAATATATTTGATATCTAAGGTGAGATGCTGCACAATGGCTTGGCATAGCATAAATTATAGTATGTTGGGTGGTTTTCCTAAATTTATAAGAGGGGTGAGTGAAGTTCATCACTCCAGTCATGATTTGAAACTTTGTTGAATCAGTCATTAATATTATTGACATATGGATGAAAAAAAGACCTAACTTTACTGGCAAGATTTTCCACTGCTGCTTTGTCTGGATAGAAGATCTGATAAACGCTGATGTCAAGCTGATTCTATCTGAAAGTGGGGGATTATATATGGATTATATGGATATATGAATTATAGATTGGTATATAGATTGGTATACCATTCAGGTGGAATTATGGACTGAATGATTCAAGCAACTGCTCTATTAAGGATGGAAATGAGGAGTCGGCCTACAGCAAATTACAAAGTACAGCAATAGCAGTTTTTTTCAGCCTTTTGAACTTGAAAGTGAATGCTGGTACATGGATGGTTCTTCTTACTATAAAGATGGAAGTAGAATTTCGGGATTTGCTGGTGTTTGTGCAAAAGCATCTTTAAGAAAATGAAAACCTTGAGCCTGGAGAGGAATCCTGGAGTTATGTGGATCGGAGCTCCCAGCACACCAAGTCTACTTTCAATGAGAGTTATGATGAAGTTGAAAATTGAAGAATGAACTGCGACATCCGCTCGTTTTTGTGCAATATTCAAGATCTTGATGTGATATAATAAGGATGTTTACCGAATCCTTTTCCAGTCATGGTCTAAAGCTATATTATCTAATGACTGTTTCATGGGGATATTTTAGAGGCTGGTGAAGAGAGATGTAACCAGTTTCAACTTTATATTTCATATGAGCCATTGTGAAGCATCCAATACCTCAAGTCGGTAATGCTATGTTTGTTGCTTGATTTATGGGTCAGTTCTAGTAGTTAGAACGACCCAAGTGGGGGTATATGTAGTATATTATATCTAATATATATATATATATATGTATACATATATATATATATATATATATACATATTTATTTATATATATATGTAGTGTTTTTTATGTAGTTCGTATAGACATTCTATTTAGGCATTCTAAGACAAATTCATTATGCAAGAATATAGATTGGGGATTGAAGTCTATTCTACACCTCAAAAGGGTGTCAAGGTGTTAACCACTTCAGCCCCGGACCATTTGGCAGCCAAAGGACCAGAGGTCTTTTTTCAATTTCGCACTGCACTACTTTAACTGGTAATTGCGCGGTCATGCAATTTTGTAACCAAACGAAATTTGCGTCCTTTTCTTCCCACAAATAGAGCTTTCTTTTGATGGTATTTGATTGCCTCTGTGATTTTTATTTTTTGCGATATAAACGGAAAAAGAGCGAAAATTTTGAAAAAAAAAAAAGAGATTTTCTACTTTTTGTTATAAAAAAAATCTAATAAACTCAATTTTAGTCAAACATTTGGGCCAAAATGTATTCAGCCACATGTCTTTAGTAAAAAAAATGCCAATAAGAGTATATTTATTGGTTTGCGCAAAAGTTATAGCGTCTACAAACTAGAGTACATTTTCTGGAATTTACACCGCTTTTAATTTATGACTGCCTATTTCATTTCTTGAGGTGCTAAAATGGCAGAGAAGTACAAAACCCCCCCAAATGACCCCATTTTGGAAAGTAGACACCCCAAGCTATTTGCTGAGAGGCATGTTGAGCCCATTGAATATTTTTTTTTTTAGTCCCAAGTGATTGAATAAAGACAAAAATAAAAAAGATTTTTTTTTTTTTCAAAAAGTTGTCACTAAATGATATATTGCTCACACATGCCATAGTTATATGTGGAATTGCACCCCAAAATACATTTTGCTGCTTCTCCTGAGTATGGGGATACCACATGTGTGGGACTTTTTGGGAGCCTAGCCGCGTACGGGGCCCCGAAACCCAAGCACCGCCTTCAGGATTTCTAAGGGTGCAAATTTTTGATTTCACTCCTCACTACCTATCACAGTTTCGAAGGCCATAAAATGCCAAAATAGCACAAAACCCCCCCAAATGACCCCATTTTGGAAAGTAGACACCCCAAGCTATTTGTTGAGAGGCATGGTGAGTATTTTACAGCTCTCATTTGTTTTTGAAAATGAAGAAAGTAAAAAAAAAAAATTTTTTTTTTTCTTTTTTCAATTTTCAAAACTTTGTGACAAAAAGCGACATCTGCAAAATACTCACAATACCTCTCAGCAAATAGCTTGGGGTGTCTACTTTCCAAAATGGGGTCATTTTGGGGGGTTTTATGCCATCTGGGCATTCCATGGCCTCCGAAACTGTGATTGGCAGTGAGAAGTGAAATAAAAAAATTACACCCTTAGAAAGCCTGAAGGCGGTGATTGGTTTTTGGGGTTCCGTACGCAGCTAGGCTCCCAAAAAGTCCCACACATGTGGTATCCCCGTACTCAGGAGAAGCAACAGAATGTATTTTGGGGTGTATTTCTACATATGCCCATGACATGTTTGAGCAATATATCATTTAGTGACAACTTTTTGTAAAAAAAATATATATATTTTTTTTTTTTCATTATTCAATCTCTTGGGACAAAAAAAAAAAATATTTAATGGGCTCAACATTGCTCTCATCAAATAGCTTGGGGTGTCTACTTTCCAAAATGGGGTCATTTGGGGGGGGTTTGAACTGTCCTGGCATTTTATGCACAACATTTAGAAGCCTATGTCACACGTCACCCACTCTTCTAACCACTTGTAGACAAAGCCCTTTCTGACACTTTTTGTTTACATGAAAACATATTTTTTTTTTGCAAGAAAATTACGTTGAACCCCCAAACACTATATATAATGTTAAAGCAAAGGCCCTACAGATTAAAATGGTGGGTGTTGCATTTTTTTTTTCCACACAGTATTTGCGCAGCGATTTTTCAAACGCATTTTTTGTGGAAAAAATACACTTTTTTTTATTTTAATGCACTAAAACACACTATATTGCTCAAATTTTTGATGAAATAAAAAATATGATCTTAGGCCGAGTACATGGATACCAAACACGACATGCTTTAAAATTGCGCACAAACACGCAGTGGCGACAAACTACATACATTTTTAAAAGCCTTTAAAAGCCTTTACATGATACCACATTAGATTCACGGAGGAGGTCTACTGCTAAAATTACTGCACTCGATCTGACCTTCGCGGTGATACCTCACATGCATGGTGCAATTGCTGTTTACATATGACGCCAGACCAACGCTTGTGTACGCCTTTGCGCAAGAGAAGGGGGGGCAGGGGTGCTTTTTTTTTTTTTTTTTGGTTTTTTTTTTATTTATTTAGCTTTTTTATTTTATTTTTAAACTGTTCCTTCCATTTTTTTTCTTTGTTATGATTTTTATTGTTATCTCAGGGAATGTAAATATCCCCTATGATAGCAATAGGCAGTGACAGGTACTCTTTTTTTGAAAAAATTGGGGTCTATTAGACCCTAGATCTTTCCTCTGCCCTCAAAGCATCTGACCACACCAAGATTGGTGTGATAAAATGCTTTCCCAATTTCCCAATGGCGCGGTTTATATCCGGGAGGGGGGACATTCCCTCCCACTGCTTGTAAAAGCAGTCTAGAGGCTAATTACCCGCTAGAATTGCTTTTACATGAAAGCCGATCACTGGCTGAAAAGAATGATACCAAGATGATACCTAAACCTGCAGGCATCATTCTGGTATAACCATTCAAAGTCCAGCAACATACTGGACATATATTGTAATCTTTTTTTTTTCATGCAGCCTCTTGGCTGAACGAAAAAAAGAGATTGATTGGTGGGTATGCCCACCATTAGAATACCTCCCTTCATCCACCCACTTCTAATGATGGGCATACATGCACCATTTATATATGCCGATGCATGGGGGCATCCTCCCGCAAAAGTTATGCCGTGTACACACGGTCGGAATTTCGACCGTATGTACGTGGCATTAGGAGCCAATCGCTCCCCCCCCCCCCCCTGCTGCCCCCATGCTTCGGCATATATGCTCTTTTTTTTAACTGTGGTGGTGAAATCACCTCCTACAGCGTTGGAGTCGCGTCTTTATGTATCGTGGGAGCAAACGCTGTTGCTGTCAAGATAAATAAATCCGCGTTGCAACTGAATGGCGCACCTGAAAACAAAAAAATGCTTAACACTAAAACACAGTAAACAAAATTACATACCTGAAAAGCAAGCATGATAAAACATGATAAAACATAATAAAACATTGCAGAATAGAATGGAGTAAAAAAAGAGCAACAATAGAGAGAGAATAGAGTGAGAGAGAGAACAATAAAACGACAACTATTTTTTATTTTTTTTTATTTTTTTGAGATTCACAGGTAAAAAAGCTCCTGACTGAAGCGACTGAATCAAAACGCTACCACAAAAAAACTGTTAGCGATCGCAGGGATCAGGCCTGACTCTGCGAACGCTGCAGTTATGTGTGCTTAGTGTTTTGTAAGTGACAGTGATCGATCGATACTGCACTTGGGTGGGCTGGGCTGGGCGGAGGGGGAAAACGCAGGTGCTAGCAGGTATCTGGGCTGATCCCGCTAACAATGCGGTTTTTTTTGGAACCCTAAACTGCTGGGACGCTAGTATAGATCTGATCAGATCAGATATTGATCTGTTCAGATACTGTGCCACTAAGGGAGGTGTATGCTTTGTGCGTGGGTGTTTGCGGTACTGGCACTAACCTGGGGCGACGCAGACCTTATTTGACCCTAAAACCTAATTGATATCACCCGCCGGGCGATCAGGGGGTTAAACCGTTATTGGGTAATAAATGGCGGGTGCCCTGACAGTATAAAAAACAAGCTAACTAACCAGCGTCACCCGTAACAGTAATACAAAAAAAAACTGGTTACCTAGCGACACTAATGCAGCGATCAGAAAAACGATCGCTTAGTGACACTGGCAAAAGGGGGTGAAAGGGTTAACTAGGGGCAATCAGGGGGTTAAACCTTTATTAGGTAATATATGGGGGTACCTGACGCTATATAAAAACCTGACGGGGAACCTAAATAACGAAATAACTAACTGGCTAACCAGCGTCACCAGTGACAGTTATACAGTGATCACTGGTGAAAGGGTTAACTCTAGGGGCAATCAGGGGGTTAAAACCTTTATTTAGGTTGTAATATGGGGGTACCTGACCTATAAACCTATTTATGAACCTATATAAACATGGCGGTTACCTAAAAAAAAAAAATGGTTACCTAGCGACACTAATGCAGCGATCAGAAAAACGATCGCTTAGTGACACTGGCAAAAGGGGGTGAAAGGGTTAACTAGGGGCAATCAGGGGGTTAAAACCTTTATTAGGTAATATATGGGGGTACCTGACGCTATATAAAAACCTGACGGGGAACCTAAATAACGAAATAACTAACTGGCTAACCAGCGTCACCAGTGACAGTTATACAGTGATCACTGGTGAAAGGGTTAACTCTAGGGGCAATCAAGGGGTTAAAACCTTTATTTAGGTTGTAATATGGGGGTACCTGACCTATAAAACTATTTATGAACCTATATAAACATGGCGGTTACCTAAAAAAAAAAAATGGTTACCTAGCGACAGCAGTGACACTAATACAGCGATCAGAAAAACGATCGCTTAGTGACACTGGCAAAAGGGGGTGAAAGGGTTACCTGGGGGGCAATCAAGGGGTTAAACCTTTATTAGGGGGGGGTAGGGGGCTACCTTGGACCTAAAACTAACTGCCCTGACAGTTATTACAGTCACACTGACACTAAATGCAGTGATCAGTAAAAAAATGATCACTGCAATTAGTGACACTGTGACTGGGGGGGGAGGGGGTGATCTGGGGGGTGATCAGGGGGTGACAGGGGGGTGGAATATGTGCCTAACTGTACTGGTGTCAGTGTACTGTTGTGCACTAACCTTTACATGTTCGCCGCTCGGCGTCTCCGGTCACATAGACCGGCGCACCGAGCGTGACATCACTTCCGCCTTCCTGTCTATACAATAGACAGGAAGGGGAAGCTTTTCATTGGCCAGGAGCGATCGCGAGGGGGTGGCCAGAAACCACTGGCCGTCCCCTCGTCCCGGATCGCTCCTGAAGCGATCCCGACCGTCCCCGCCGGCGGAGGGGGGTCCGATCGGACCCCCCAACCGCCGGAAGAATGTCACGTACAGGTACGTGATTCTGCCTGTACGTGCCATTCTGCCGACGACAGGGGGGCGGTATATATACAGGGGGCGGTCGGGAAGTGGTTAGCTTTACGCCATGAGTTGCGGGAGTACGCCGACGCGCAACGGCCGTTTTCGTATTCACAAAGCATTTGCACCTGTAACACAGCGCAATTCCCCATTTACTATTATCTTGCCACGCATGGGGCAGCCGCGATCTGTGCGCCGCTATAGATCTGGCTAAAGCATTCTTCAACTCAGAATTAAAAGAAGCTGGAAGTGGCAATATTATAGGGGGTGATGTGGTGATGTGAGAGGAAGTATAGATATGACTGTCCAAGTAACAAATATGCCCAAAATAGAACGGAAAATTAACTTTCTCTGAGCAAGCTTGATGCGCCTGCAAATACACTGCGCTAGGTCAATTTATGTACTGCGCATGCGCAAATGGCATTTGCGCCCGTTCAAGTGCTCTGGTTCACTGCGCCAGCAAAATCTTAGTAAATGTCAAGCCGCGTAGGTTCATTTGCATAAATTGAATGGGCGCAACTCTCAACTTGACTTTTGATGTTTTTTTTTTCTATGGGTTATTTTTTTTTTAAGGCTATTTGCACACAGGTCATGTTAGCATTAAGAAAATAAAAAAATGAAGAAAAAAAATGCGTGGGAGTCCCCATAATTCCATACCAGGCCCTTCAGGTCTGGCATGGATATTAAGGGGAACCCGGCGCCAAAAAAAAAATGGCGTGGGGGTCCCCTCAAAATCCATACCAGGCCCTTCAGGTCTGGTATGGATTTTAAGGGGAACCCTGTGCCAAAAAAAAAAATTGGGGGGCCCCCCTCAAAATCCATACCAGCCCTTATCCAAGCACGCAACCTGGCAGGCCGCAGGAAAAGAGGAGGGACGAGAGAGCGCCCACCCCTCCTGAACCGTACCAGGAAACATGCCCTCAACATTGGGAGGATGCTTTGGGGCCCCCCCAAAGCACCTTGTCCCCATGTTGATGAGGACAAGGGCCTCATCCCCACAACCCTGGCCAGTGGTTGTGGGGGTCTGCGGGCGGGGGGCTTATCGGAATCTGGAAGCCCCCTAGATCCCGGCCTCCCCCCCTGTGTGAAATGGTAAGGGGGGTACAAAAGTACCCCTACCATTTCACCAAAAAAGTGACAAAAGTGTTAAAAAATTACAGGAGACGGTCTTTGACAAGTCCTTTATTAAAGTCTTCTTTCATCATCTTTCTTCTGGTCTTCTTCCTTATTCCTTTCTTCATCCTTCGGTTTCTTCATCTTCTTCCTCCATCTTCTTCTTCCTCCATCTTCTTCTTCCTCCGATCCGCTTCTTCTTGCTCCGGTGTTCTCGTCCGGCATCTTCCTCCACGGCATCTCTTCTTCGTTATCGGGCCGCTCCGCGCAATGGGAGGCTCCGCTGTGTGACGCTTCTCTTCTTCTGACAGGTCTTATATAACGGAGGCCGGGGACACCCGGTGACCCTGGCCCCCTCTGACGCATGGTTCCATGCATCAGAGGGGGGGCGGGGTCACCGGGGGGGCCCCCGACCTTCGTTATATAAGACTTGTCATAAGAAGAGAAGCGTCACACAGCAGGAGCCTCCTATTGCACGGAGCAAGAAGAAGAAGAAGAAGAGACGCCGTGGAGGAAGATGCCGGACGAGAACACCGGAGCAAGAAGAAGCTAGTGGAGGAAGAAGAAGATGGAGGAAGAAGAGGAAGAAGAATGAAGAAAGGAAGAAGGAAGAAGACCAGAAGAATGAAGATGAAAGAAGACTTTAATAAAGGACTTGTCAAAGATTCATTTTTAACACTTTTGTCACTTTTTTTGTGAAATGGTAGGAGTACTTTTGTACCCCCTTACCATTTCACACAGGGGGGAGGCCAGGATCTGGGGGTCCCCTTGTTAAAGGGGGCTTCCAGATTGCGATAAGCCCCTCGCCCGCATACCCTCACAACCACCGGCCAGGGTTGTGGGGATGAGGCCCTTGTCCTCATCAACATGGGGACAAGGTGCTTTTGGGGGGACCCCAAAGCATCCTCCCAATGTTTAGGGCATGTGGCCTGGTACGGTTCTGGAGGGGGGGGCACTCTCTCATCCACCCTCTTTTCCTGCGGCCTGCCAGGTTGCATGCTCGGATAAGGGTCTGGTATGGATTTTGAGGGGGACCCCCACGCCATTTTTTTATTTTTTTTAATTAAAGTCGCCTGGCCTGGGGGCGACTTAAAGTCGTGTTGTAAGTCGCCCCAATTCCTGTTGTAAGTTGCCCCAAGTCGCATTGTAAGTCGCCCCAAGTCGCGCTGGAAGTCGTGTTGCCCCTGTGCCCCTGTGTGAATGGACTATTAATGATAACGGCGTGCGCTATTATCAATGGCATATTATTATCGCGGTGCACCGGTATATTATGTGTTGCGCTTATGTGTTCATACGCTCAATTAATAATTTATCTGGCGCACCAATTTTGGTATTAACCGGCGCAGCGCATTCATCTTAGTAAATCAGCCCCCATGTATCTTCATACTGCATTCCTCTCACTGCACATACTACCTGTTGTCATACACTCTGCACTCCTCTCCTCTTAAATGCTGCACTTTGTATGTAATGCACTCCTGAACTCTGCACTCTGTACATGGCTCACTCCTGAACTCAACACTGTAAATAGCACACTCCTGAACGCTACACTCTGTATGTAACACACTCGTGAACTCTGCACTCTGTATGTAACATACTTTGGGCCTTGACGGTGGCACCCTTCTCTAATGACAACCTGCCATATGTACAATTATGGCAATGGAGATTTTGAAGACCTCTGTATATTGATATATTATACTCCATTATTTGACTAAAAGAATTTACATCTACTTATGTGGTCTTCTGTTTAACCACTTCCCACCCGGCCACTGTACATATACGGCGGGTGGGAGCCGTCTACTTCTGAATGGACGTTCCGGAACGTCCTTCAGAAGTAGAGGGATCGCGCAGGAGGGCTCGGTGATTGGCCCTCCTGATCACATGACGGCCGTGTCGAATCACAGCCGTCATGTGATGTAAACAAACAGCGGTTGCTAGGCAATCGGCTCTCCTCTCCTCACACGGAAGTTGTCGGTGAGGAGAGGAGAGCGGATCGCTGCAGCCGGCTGGTGATCAGTGAGTATTAGCTGTTTTTTTTTACAGCTTTATACTCACTGATCACCACTGTAGTGTCCCCAACAGTAAAACACACATGTCCCCACAGTAAAACACACATGTCCACAAAACACACATGTCCGCAAATAATAAAAACACATGTCCCTCACATATGTCCCAGTAAAATAACATGTGCCAATGATTATCTGCACACATATGTCCGTGATCACCTGCATACATCTGTACATGATCATTTGCGTACATATGTCCGTGATCATGCGAATCAATTATTATACACTTAACGGAATTTTTTTTTTACAAAAAACATGTAGCAGAATACATTTTGGTTTAAATTTATGACAAAAATTTGATTTTATTGGATTTCTTTTAAAAAAAGAAAGGAGAAAATATAGTTTTTTTTCAACATTTCCGCTATGTTTTCGCTTATATCGCAAAAAATAAAAAACGGAGTCGCGAATAATTACCACCAAACTAAAGCTCTATTTGTGCGAACAAAATGCTAAAAAATTCATTTGGTTACAGCATTGCATGACCGCGCAATTGTCACTGAAAGTGCGAGAGCACTGAAAGCTGAAAATTGGTCTGGGCAGGAAGGGTGTTTAAGTGCACAGTAAGCAAGTGGTTAAGTGAACTATCTGCTGTATGGGAATATGACATTCTAGTACTCTAGAAGATCTACAGCCCAATTTCCTTGATACACATCCTGTGTCATTAATACGTCAGCATCATGGAAACGTAGGGAATTGCTCTCACCTTTTTCTTCCCCTTTCTTCTCTTCCCCCACCCTCCAGTGGCTCGAGCACCCAGGGACCTCTGCATAGGTGGTTATACAAGTTTATAGTATACATTTGATAAGCATGTTGCTGTGGTTTAGTCACTTATGCATGAATCATCTGGCATCTGGATGATTGTTTGTCGTTTTTTTATGTGTTTTATGTCATGTTTATTGTTTTGTTTTATGATTTTTGCATTGTTGGCTTTGTATCATATGTAAATCCAAGTCTGGCATCACAATTACCTTGATTGATTGACACTCTTTTGGCCATCACTTTTTCTCCACATTTCTTTGTGGAGTTACCTCTTTGTTTGTATGCTGTTATGGGCTAGAGTAAAACTACCTTAATTTGTTAATGGTGTTTTATATAGGGTATTATTTGCAATTGTTGTATGGTTCACTACCCTCTAACTTTCTATTTTTTTACTTGGAAACTCTGCATAACACAGTTCTGAAGCCTGCGCTCAGTATGTAATGCACTCCAGAACCCTGTACTCTGTATATATTGCATTCCTAAATGTTGTACATGGCCCATTCTTAAAACACTGCACTGTACATAATTCACATTCCTGAACCCTGCACTCTGTGTGTAATGCACTCCTGAATTCTGCACTCTGTGCCAAGTCATTCCTGAACTCTGCACTTACACCATGTACCTTCATACCATCTGCATTCCTCTCGCTGCACATATTACCTGCTGTCATACACTCTGCACTCTTCTCCTGAACACCTTGTAGATAGCACACTCTGTACACTGTACATAACGCACTCCTGAACTCTGCACCCTGTACATAGCACATTCCTAAACTCTGCACTCTGTAAGTGGCCCATTCTTAAATGCTGCACTCTGAATGTAATGCACTCCTGAACTCTGCATGCTGTGCGTAATACATTCCTGAACTCTGCACTCTGTATGTAACGTGCTCATGAACTCTGCCTTCTGTACATAACACATTTGTTTGTCAGTGCTTTTATGGGATAAAAAAATAGAATTTTCATAATTTCCCTATTTTTAACCATGGGAGATTGTAAAAACAAAATACGTCGCAAAATACAGGGTCATCTTCAGGTCCTTTTGTACACCATAGACAATCCGTTTTTTCAACTGAAACAGTTTGTTCTGCAAATAAATTAAAACTGAGTAAATGGTGACAAAGCTACAGCCAATTTTTGAACAATGGGTCAAGTTAATATCTCCGGGCTGGAGATATCGCGGACCGGAAGTGATGTGAGAAGCGTCTAACGCTGTTGTTTTACCTTACTGCCCTTTTAAATGTCTTTGATGTAAGCATCCACTCGTCTTGAATAAATTATCACTTGTTTTAATGTACTTCACCATTGGAGGCAATTTTATTTTATTTCCTATGTGAACCGGAGTCTTGGGTTGGTATATTAAGAGAATAAAGTCTGGAGTCTGGATATTGGATATCGTTGTTCCTGAATGTGTCCTAGAGGCTGATCAGAACAAAATATTAAAGCGCAAACATACAAAAATTACATTTAACTCCTGCAAGGCTATTTAAAACACCTGAACATTTTCAAAGAATATGGGGATTTAGTCACACCATATGGCTATATGGTGCTAAAGCCCACTTACTGCATCAAAGTACCCCATTGTCAGTGGGTCCTACGCTATTCAAAGAATGAAAGATCCTGCTTCTCTGAACCATGGCAGAAATACATTTGTCTATATGGGAGAACTAAAGGACTCCTCCTATTTCACAGGTGGACACTAATAAGAGGTAATGGCGGGGGGAAGGGGGGCTCCATCCCAAGGGATCTGGTCAGGATCCATACAATAGACAAATACTTAGGGGGCACACCCTAAAAATATAGGAGGAGTCCTTTAGTTCTCCAATATAAAGAAGTGTATTTCTTCCATGGTTCAGAGAAGCATGATCTTTCATTCTATGAATAGAGTAGGACTGTAATATTTTTTTCTGTTTGTATGGTCTTATGGCTGCACCATCTTTAATGCATTTTTTAGGAGGTGCTCCCCAAGTATTTGTTTGTCTAGAGCAGTGGTTCTCAACCTTCCTAGTGCCGTGACCCCTTGAGAACATTTCCCAGGTTGTGGGGACCCCTAACAGTAAAATTATTTTGGTAGCGTGGGTTGTCAGCACCCAAGGCAAGACAAGTAATTTGCGCCCCTAACCCACGGACATTTAGCGCTCCTCGAGTTCCTTCCTCTCGTACAGTATTAAACCCCTTGTGGCACATTTTAGGATGTACCACTCTTTGTCTTTATTCTCCTTTCTTTCCCTTTTATCTCTCTGTCCTAATTTTTAGTTTTTTTTCCTCCATTAATCTCTCTAGCTGTCTTTTCTTGTTCTCTTATTCTTTCTCTCCTTTTTCTTTGTTCCTCCCCTCTTTTCCTCTCCCTTCCATGTATTCTCTATTTTTAGTCCTTCTCTTGCTCCTTGGTGGGGGGTGGGGGGAATGGGATGGGTGGCAGTGCTGGCAGGGAGTTGGGATAAGTGGCAGTGCTGGTTGGGTTTGGATGAGTGGCAGTGCCACTGATCAGCCGCCAACTTAGGTGCTCTTGGTTAAGGTCATCTTCTGATCTGAAAACTGTAGTGGGGACTTTTAGTGGCAACTATAATCACAGGTGGTAGTGTTACTCACTGTGTCTCTGGCTTCACTTTGTCCCCAGCTCTGTGGTGTCTCGCAGCAGTAACACCTATGCCGAAATCAGGAGATAGGGTCTCCTCCAGTCCCTCCCACTTTACATTTCTCACCAGTCAGCTGACTTTTAGTCTATGCCCCCCAGCCATGCTGTGAACTGAATGGGCAGCTGTGAAGAGGCTGAGTGAGCAGCCGCGGGCTCCAGGAACAGCCCGGCTGCAAAAAGGCTGGGAGAGCGGTGCGGGCTTCAGGAACCGCCCAGGATTCGGTGACCCCTTGCAAATCGTCATTCGACACCCCCCCCCCCCCCGCCCCCCCACCCCCCCCCCCCCCCCCCCAGGTTAAGAACCACTTTTAGAGGCTGATCATTCATGGCATAGAGTCTGTAGTTTGGAGCCTGGAAGTTGGATATCATTACCACTTTGGATCTTAAGTTGTGTGAAGGCACAGGATTTATTTTGTGGATGGAAGTTTAATTAACAAGGACTTTTTTTCATTCACTGACACTTGGACAATTGATTCGGATTTAGTTCATTGAGATTATTAATATTATTCGATTTATTTATTCGCAGATTTTTGGACATTTGCTTTTGAATCACATATTATTGTTTTATATTTTATATCACATTGTGACGATTGAGGAACTGCGCAGATCACTATTCATTTCAATTGTTACTACGTGCATTGTGAACACTTTAGATTTGCAGCAATCCTTACACTGTATTTGGTCACATCACATATATTCATTTCAATTTGTTTTCTGGTAGCGCGGGGGGGGGGGGATTACACATATAGTTATATATGGAAAATACCCTCCCCGTTAAGTTATCTTTATGTTTGACAAGCCTTGGACACATGCAAACATAGGCCAGCATTCTATGGAGAGATACACAGACTATCTATCTTCCTCTATTTTACAGTTTAGAAGGACAAAAGAAACCTTGAGTACACAGCTGGCTAAATATTAAAAGAGGAAGAAAATATAAACAAATGTAGCAATGCTTTGCTAATTTATGCATTGCAGAAGGTTATAAGTAAGAGTTTGGCTCCCTCTAGTGTCCTTTCTATTTAATGTTAAGACTTTTGTTTGGTTTCAATAAAGCCATGCTACAAAGCATTGTGGGAGATGTAGTGAATGAGGAAGTGACTCATGGGCTTAAACTCAGTCTGTTAACTACATACCCACAATACCCAGTTCACCTACCCACAATACTAAAAAACAAAAAATGCAGCACTACCGTGATAGACTTGCTGTGACAAGTGAATCAAAATAAATTAGTGACAATGTTACAATTGGTCAAAACGACAAAAGTGAAATGACATTCACAGTGCAACAGCAGTGAATGAAGAGTGTTCATATATTAGACACGTAAAAATAAAACGTGTGAGGTCCGCCTCTCAAACTTGCTATACTGAGTGAATCAGAGACAGCAAAAAAGGTGAAAGCATAAAACTAAATCAGAACCACCTAAAAAATATATAACAATCACAATGTAACAACAATCAATAAAAAATGTTACTAAATAGAAAATAAAAAATATAGAAATATATGCAAAGTCCACCGTGAAGTGTTGAAACATAAAATGTGGCATAGAAGTCCAAGCCACAGTGACGGGACTATAAAAGACAATGACGTCCTTTGTGTGATAGGTCTAACCCATCCAATGCAAGAGAGTATTCCAAACTTCACAGAAATCGCATCACATATAATCGCAAACTTGGAGATGCATCTCAATAGGCAACCAAGAGGCAATGACAAGGACAGGGGCTGGTAGGGAGAAGGTAATAAATACTCTTACCCTTAGATGTGGACCCACACACCTTGATGGTGGGTCAGTCAGGCAAAGGGTAGAGATCTGCAACCAACGATCCTCATCTGCAACAGACGATCCTGCCAGTTGGATGGTCAAACGGCACTCTGTGGTCTGTATAGCCAAGGTGTTCAATATAGGGTGTCCTCACCGAATATTCCAGGGAACATGCAATCATCCACTCGTAGGCAAATTCATAGAAGGAATAAAGAAAAAAGGCTCCCCATAGAGTAGATCACTCCGGTACAAAATTTATTTGGATAAAAAATTAAAAATATTGTCGTACAACAACATCAATCAAGATGTGTGTAAATAAAAAAGTTTAAAAAAGCGTGTAAGTCCAGCCAGCAGGCTATGTACCCACAATGCTAGGTCACAGAACAGCCTGCTGGGTAATGACATAAAAGTGACAGTGCAGACATTTATCCGGCCTCTTGGGACACAATTCAAAGCCTGCCTGCAGAGAAGTCTGTGTGTGACCGACAGATTGCAGCCTGGAAGGCGCGGAATCATTTGGCCTCTGAGGAGTTCCAGAGCACAGTCAGCTGGACCAGAGGATCCAAGATTTCTAAAGGTTTCATGTATTACAGTTACATCAGCCATCAGGAGGAGCAGTGCGGTGTGACGGCGCCAGCTTGGATTGGGACTGAGATACCAGGAAAGTAACCTTGCAAGCATTCTGGGCCTGTTGTGGTGAGCGGGCACTTGCCCAAATTAATATAGTGTACTGTTGCCGTGTTACGTAGTTACCGATTGCTGGTGGAAACTTGTAGTCCCACAGAAGTATTCTCATTCATCTGTAGCCTACATACAGCGGAACTGCAGGATTGCTTTCCATGTGCTATAAATGTTGCAACACATCCACCGATAAGGAGGAATTATAATAAGTGCCTTTTGTCACAAGTACACAACTATCAGTGCATTATCCATTCTACAGTCTACTGCTACTTGTTTCCCTGTTTGGATTTAAAAATTATGCAGTCTAATACACTGAGCTAGCTGAAGATCAAGAAAACAAGAGACTTCTATCATCTTTCACAGAACATCATAGTTCATTTTGCATTCAGAACATTGCATTACAACCTAAGGGGAGCCCTTGAGTACAGAATATAAATATAGTGTATTGTACTATTTTATGTGCATAGCATTGCAGAATTGGTGTGTATGCTCTGGGGTTGGAGTGAAGGCGTTTTAGTATATAAGTTCGGTATATTGGACGCCTAATACCATTTCTTGCCTATTTGCATACACATCTTATGGTAACTGTTTGATCTACAATCATAAAGCTTATATGTTTATGTTGTCAATTGTTACTTGCTGTTTATACTGAATTGTACTTTCATTTATGTTCAGCATATATTACAGTAAATTTATTTAATTGGTTCAGTAGCTCGTTGTGTGACTCTCATTGACAACATCACTTTACAATATGGAACCTGAGGTGTCAGAGGTAAGAGAGGATCCGTATAGTCGGGGTAACCAGTGGGGTATTGAGTTAATCAGCAGCCCCTACAGGGTACCGCTACACAAATAATTCAAAACCATGGTGGAAGCTGGTACAACTGTTAAAAAGTTGCGCACACTTTCCAATGTATATAGATCCTTATTAAAACTCTGCTATAATTATTATGTTTATATATGTGTAGTAAAGTCTTTAGCCAATCTAATGAGAACCTCTAAATGCCAAAGATAGCTGACATCCTTCAATATGTAGTGGGTTGTGAGGCATAGTGGGTGCAAAGATGGTT